>BMAW01024744.1:258248-389001 GCA_019974015.1 Nephila pilipes
TGTGTGTGTGTGTGTGAGAGAGAGAGTGAGTGAGTTAGTTAGTGTATATGAGTAGATATGGAATTATTTTACATTTGCGTTTGATAAATCTGTTGATTTCTATCTTCATCATGGTGCATGAAATATTAATATTACTGTTGATTAAAACTTTTAAAAAGACCTGTTTGCAGCTAATGCTGAAATTGTTAGATTTAACTACTGAATTATAGCAACATAAAATATTTTAGTTTTAGTTTATAAGTGAAAATGTATATTTTTATCAGCATTTTAGACTAAAAGAAAATGAATAATTACCCTGAAGAAAAATGTATAATTAAGTTTCTAGAAATTGTGAGACAACTTATCACACAGAGTTTAAATATGATATATCGGGTTTTTTTTTTACTTTTTTATAATAATAATTATATCCATGTTCCATATCTCGAAGAATATGTTGCACTAATTATCTTTGTTCATTATTGTAAAATCTCTCTCATGCATGATATGTTATGAAAATTTTAATATAAATCGAAATATATAAGTCTTAAAAATATTTATTTTAATTTTAATTATTTAGCTACGCAGCACAAAATACTTTCATTAGCAACAGAATAACAATGTAACTTACATAGTACATTTTGTACTACTTTTAAAAGGGAACACACACATCAGAAATGTAGTGTAAATTGAAATGAAATCCTAATCAAACAACTTATGTGTTTTAATCAACTTAAATTCTTCATTAAATGTAGAAACATTATAATGTACATTCTCACGGAAATTATTAACACTATTTCATTAGACATATATGTTTTGAAGATTAATTAAAGTTATCTTTAAATATGGTTTCATAAAATGATTTTTTTAAATATTACAATATATTTGGATTAAATTTGTATATATATATATATATATATTTCTTTTCCGAATAAATTGAACTTTCTTTTTCTGTCATTGTTAAAAGAAAAATATATTTAGAATGAAACAATTTAAGAAAAAAAAATTAACATATTCAAAAAGTTCTTTTCATTGAAATAATGTTAAGTTTTATCATTTCTTTTAAATATTGACTATTGAGTAAATATATTTTAATTAATCCTAACTAATATGAATATATGTTATAGATATAAAAGGATATATTGATATGCATACATATTTAAATGAAAGAATAATATAGATGTATAATACAATAATATAAATTAATGGAGATTACATAGAAACTAGCAAAAGACGGGCACATTTTTATTGTAATGAATATCTCAGAAATATATAAAAATAGCTTTTGAAATATTTACAACTGCAAACATAAAAATTTGTTTTAACACAACATTTTAAAATACGATATAATAACATACAAAATAACAATCTGTTAAAATTAAATTCCGATAATAGCCACTGTGACGATATATAACACTAAAATCGAAGCATTAAAATTCTTTATAACGAATTGTTAGAAGTAAAACATTGTTTTAGGAATTGAATTTTGGCAAATATTTTAAGAATAAGTCCCTCTTTTTTATTAAGTAATTAATAATTTTTAAATACCAACATTTTTCATTGTAACCATGGTTATTTTTGAAAATTTTACTAATGCAATATATTCGACTATCACGCCATATGGCATTGAATGCACTTTATCAATACAAACATATTATAATCTCGTATATATATGGTTCAGTTGTTATTTTTAACTTTTAATTAATACTTTTTCTTATTTCTAATGAATTATAAATTATATGTATATATATATATATATATAAATATATATATATATATAAAGAAAATAGTACAATCATATGTAGACAAAAGGACATATATTCTACGGGCTATCACAAAACACTTCATTAAAACTGAAAATGGAGCAAAGTAAAACACTATGCCTTTTCAACAGAAATGAGTTACTTTGTAGCAGATAAGATTTTTATTTATTTTTTAAAAAAAAGATTTATTATGTGTTTTATTTTAAAATATCTTAATGAGTATAATGTTGTTAATGAAATGGAACTAAATTTAAATTAATACACTTTATCTACTGTTATTTTCATTATATATATTTTCATTAATTGCAAAATGTGTCTTTTTTGGGTGAATTAGCAAATCTGTTTTAAATGAATCGGCTTAATTTTTCTGAGTGTTTGTAAGAAAATTAACAGAATTCTTTTTGTATATTAAATGAAGGAAAATAAAAAGGAAGCATCCAAAAGTGGTTCTTGTTAGGTTGTAATGAAATGATTTAAATAGTTTTGAAGATGTTTTTCTCTGTGAACTTGAGTATTCAATGATGACACACTGTATGGACTTACAATTGGTGATTCCAGGATGAGAAATGATTAATACGCTAAAAGAAAACGGCAGTTACCCTCAACAACCTGATTTAAATATGCAGACTCTGTACATGGTCATAATAAAAAGTATTTTTTGTTCGGTTTATCAAACCTGGTTTTATGAAGTTGAGTTTCAGGTTCAAACTAATAACATAACTGTTGGAAAAATTAAATTTAACTTTTTAATATCTCAATTGAGCCTAAATAAGTCGAAATTATATTTTATATTATTAAAAAAATCACAAACGTACAGCTATTCTAAAAAACTCAAAGAATGTTGAAAACGTTTAGGCAATTGGTAATAACAAAAATACAATCTTTTGGTTATTGATTTAGATTTATACAATTTAAGGCTTAGTCTGCCGTTATCAAAATGGAAGCACTTGCAACTGAAGATATTTAAAATAATATTCTACCATTTTTAATGCTTGACAAAAGGATGGATTCCTCACAAGTATTTTACTTTTTTATTTCTAAAAATAAATTACTTTGAATAAATATAAATAGGAAAAAAAATTCTTTATCACACATACAACATCTATCATTAATGTAAAATAATACATAATTTATAAACACCCTAAGTGTTTTAACTAAGATACCGAAGTAATTACTGATGAATTAAGAATCAAAGCTACTTACTTAAATATGAGATCAAAAGACGCATCAAGTTTTTGTAAATTATATATTATCATACTCAAAAATAATTTTTAAATAAATTTTGTACATCTTTAATAAGAGTTTCATTAATTTTGTTACTTATGTTTATTCTCCTATTTTTAGTTTTTAAATTTAAGACTAAAAAGCAATTACGTGTGACGTTTGTATAAAATTTCCACTCTGTTGAATGTTTAATTGTTAGGTCAGGATGCCTGATAGAATACATGAACTGCAATCGAAAATATAATTGCATTCCTCAGCAATGGACTCAAGATCAGACAAAACTCTATTGGTAAGAATATCAATACTAGAATCGTAGTATAATGTCTAGAAATAGGTGTCCCATCTGTAATAACTCTCCAGACAAAGTCATTCTACTAAGAGGTACAATCCAGCCAATAATTTTGTCCAGCTCTGTAAATGCGATAAATGTCGTCACCCTTACGCCTAGATAGCAAGGTAAGACTCTCCGATACAATTAGTGGTCATTTCTGCCGCCGAAGACATAGGAAATTACCGTACGTTTCGTTTATATACAAGCTTACGAACGCAAGACTATGATTCTTAATAGTTACTGATACTGATTTTCCTCTCATTCCATCTATACCTGAGCGGAATTTAAGAATAATTATTTCTAATTGTATAATATTGATATAGAAATACGTATTTAAAACATAAAATATTGAATCTAAATTTAGATTTACGGAGGAATTTTTAATTTCTGTTTTATTATTTCTAAAAGATGATAGAGGTAAATTGGGGAACATCGAACAAAATAATTAAGTTTTTATTTAATATATACGTAATAAAACAACTAATTCATGGAGTAACGAATAGTTTTGTTCGAAGTGATTTGCTTACAATATAATAGTATCTGTAATTTAGATACAGATTATAATTATTCTATTATTTGTTCAAACATTGACTCTACCTGATTGATGTCGTTGATTAAATGCTCAAATACACGAGTTTGCTTTCCTGGCCCGTGTCACTGTGGTAGCCTAACTAGAGGTTAGGGTTGCGGACTCGCTATCGTTAGTTTTTGTCGAGTCGTAAGTTTGAGCCAAGATGCTACTTAGGAATCTCCATGTAGCCGGGGCTGATGCACGTTAAATATTTCGAGGCTTAAAATCCTCCCGTTGGCATGGTGTGGAAGTTAGAAGAGGGAGGTGCCAGCTCATTTGACAAAGTGCTTCACGGTGCCGTCCGTGTCACTTGACAAGGTTCAAAATTACGAGGTCCGTTGTCAATAGCCCTCATGTTGTTTCTAGTTCTCTGTTAAAAAAAATCATTTAATCAATTTATCTTGTCCCTCGATTAAGACATTTAAACCATATTTGAAAGAGTAATAAAATATTTTCAAAAATTGATTGATTTAAAACTTATTTTCGAATTCCTATTGCTGAAACCGATAAACAAAATCTCCTAGAACGCTATCCGGTTTATTTGAATTCAATATCATGAACTACGGTCTCTGAAATACTCTCACTCGGGGTGCAGAAGAGGTCTGAGTCCTTTTGGTGGCGTAGTATGGAAGTTTGAAGAGGAAGGAACCATCCTATAAGTCATCATTCTCATTTGATAGAATTTCACAATTTCAAGGTTAAATGCTAAAACATTATGTTTTCGCTTTATCTTTAAGAATTGTATTACGTATTATTAATTAAAATTATACATTATGACAACTGCTGCGATTCGTGACGAAATCCTATAGACAAGATTAGACCCCTTTCTCTGTTGTTTTGATGCCAATTCTATGGATCTTTATTTCTAAGCAAGTGTTATCTATTATAAAGATATATGAATGTGTGAAAAACTCGACTTGGTCTTATGTATATTGTGATAAATATTTATTTTTTGGCTGAAGAAGAGTGGTATAATATGGAAATTTGTATTGGAGATATCAATTACACACTTTATTTTGGAAAG
This sequence comes from Nephila pilipes, assembly GCA_019974015.1. Taxonomy (NCBI): domain Eukaryota; kingdom Metazoa; phylum Arthropoda; class Arachnida; order Araneae; family Nephilidae; genus Nephila; species Nephila pilipes. Next base: position 263,138 of record BMAW01024744.1, read on the forward strand.
CAATTTCACCTATAAATTTTTTTCCCTTGTTTTGTATATTTCCGACAGTTTAAATACTTTGTAACTTTTGCTTAATTGTATGTAATAAAGGCATATAACTTTTATTTTACGTAATCTTTTAATTTATCTGTAGTATAAGGTTCTGTTATAGCCTACATTCCCTTGTAACAAAATATTTTTGATTAATCAATAAAAGGTGAATGCGGTTTGGAGGGGAGAGGGTGTTGAATAATTAATAAAAGCTGAAGCTATCCGGGAGGCCAGTTTGTCATTTTAACCTCTTTTGTATGAGCTTGGTCATTTTGATTCTAAGTGTGTGCTAATAAGAAATCACCCAATCGGGAACGCTTTCTCTACTTTTCTAAGACTCACTAACGAAATATTTATGGCTTAAATTTAATTTTTTATTTTATTTAGATGATGTTTATAATTCCTGTGAAAAAATTAGATACCAGAGAAACACTTTAAAGTTGTTTCATGAATTTATATACTTGAACTGAATATAATTGATATGGTTTGATAATTAGTAGGACAAATCTTTTTTGGAATGCCAGAATTAGAATTCTTAGACTTTCTTATTACTTGCGCATGCTCAAAAATCCTTTATTCAGATAGCTATAGCCGCTTAGAACTTTATGTTACCAGACACTCCATAAATTAGAAGCTTTTCTGGACATGGTTAATATTTACCTCCTCTCAATTTTGAATCAATTCTGTCTTAATATATATATGCGCTTGAAATAGGAAACTTACTTTTTTGTAAGAAAATAAAAATGGAAGTTGGAGGCTAATATCTTTTTATTCTCGGAAATTAAATGAAACTAAACATTATTACTGCACATCTGATCACGAAATATCATACATTTCTCTTTAAATCATATATCTTGAGCATATGTTGGGATGAAGAAATTTAACTGATTTTGCTGATCGTAAGCACCCGATATTAGCTTTAAAGAAAAAATCTCATCACCAACTTAGGCCTCTCCAATATATGTGTCACTGTTTACAACTTCAACTCAACATATTAACGGCTAAAGTAACATTGTCGTGGATACATTATATCGTATAGTCGTTGTTTTTGAAATGGACTCTGAAGCTAGTTCTGTATACAAAGTAACAATCAAGAACTGCATATTTTTGCTTTTCAATCTATCATTGAAATTTAAAAACTACTTTTTGAATAATGGTATTTATTATGGTAAGTTATATTTACCGTTAACCTCAATCCCTGTATCCATAAACTATACCGATTTACTGTGTTTGAGGAAAGAAGTACTGGGGAGGATATTACAGAAATATTTATTTTTATTTATTACTAAGGAAATATATGTTTTGTGTGTTTTTATAATGTATTTTTTAGAAAGTAAAATATTGCTGATACACCCAAATTGTGTGTGTAAATTAATACATTTTATTTATTGTTATTTTTTAATTAGTTTTTATCCCTTGCAATATTTATATATCGTTTTATTTAAATTTGAAAATCGATCCTTAAAAACTTGCTTTTAAAGGTTTTATGATTCTTAATGGCTAAGGAAAATATTCGTTTAGATAAAGAGAGAATTTCAGAATGAAGCACAAAATTAAAAACTCATATTAATGTCCTTAAGTGATTTGATGATTTTTTTATTAAATATCACTTTCAAAATGGAGACAATTACATACACTTAAAATTTATATTTTGTATAATCAGGAAATTATTCGATTAGAAATTTAATCTCGTAAAAGAACCCGGAGCATAATGCTAATAAATAAATGGATGCAGTAATATTGGTCAATATCTTATATTATATATTAAAGAAAATATAATGAAATCCATTACAAAAACGTATTGTAACTAATTATGAAATTCGTCCCTGCACATATTATTTTATATAGTTTATTTTTTCTTAAAATCTTTTGATTAGATTTTAGCCTAATCATTAATCAAATTAAATGTTAGAAATTATATTCACTATATTCTGCAAACTTACTGAATAATAATAAATATAGTTTATTAAAATTAATTATTGAGAATAATAAGGAAAATGAAAAAATGAATTTCATATATTTACCTGTGTGGAAAGTATGTAAATAAAATAAAATAAACAACAAAAATAAATTAGAACAAGAAAGTTTAAACTGAAAGTAGCTGAGACATACATTAAAATGAAATTATTTTATATATTTTAAGTAATCCCCATTCTTCTAATATTAAAAGCAATGAAAGTCATAATTGAACATAAAATAATATTAAAATTTCTACATCACGCTTATGTTAACAGAAAATTACATTTATAAACAGATGTAAATATGTATGAAGTATTATTAACCGACAAATGTATTTACATTTATTATAAGTCATGTACTTCCTTTCAATTACATCTTGCACAAAATACACTTCATATTTTAAATCTTAAAATTTTCAAAGTAATTGTAAATATAACATTCTAGGCACTGACCAAAGTTACAATTTAAAATCTGAATTTCTTAAAACTTAAGAAATATTATTATGATTTTAATTCCTCTTAATTTTTGTACAAAGATTGAGCGTATATTAATTCCTGAATGCTTGTTAGAAAGAAAAAAAAAACTATTTTCACCCTATAAAATAGACTCGTTTTATGGTATGGAAAATTTCAACCCTGTTGGAAACGTAGATTTTGGGAAAAGAGTAACAGAGCCCTAAAAATACAATTTCGAGAAATGTTGAAAATGCTGGTATTTTTCACCATAGAGTGGTATGTGAATTAATATTTTAAAGCTACGACTTCTTACTTTCTATGAATTATATATTTATAGATAATTTACTTTTGGAAAATATCATTTACTTCTTCATAGCAAAAACAAACAAAAAAAAAAAAGCCAACTTTGAAGCATAGTAATCGATACCTAAAAATTAATTTTTATTCAAAGAAAAACATACTTTCACCAGAAATGTAATCAAAATATTCCTATTATTCAAAACACGTTTTCCAGCTCATAAAATATATTAGCACAATAAGCTCTTCCTACTCATTCCACAAACTATCCGTTTCATCAATTGGCTCCTTTCCGTTGATTACCGTTTCCCTATTACATACAGAATAATCCCAATGACAAGTCATTAAACGTGGCCATATGGCCATCATTGGTCGCCATCGCTGATTAAGTAAAGTAGCTCACCTATAGGGGGAGAGGTAAAGGTTTTATCTGCTGTCTTCTTTTCGTAGCTCATTCCTAGTTCCCTCAGATAAGCACCCCAAAGATCAGTTTGATAATCAGCTATTTCTCTCTCGAGTTCCTCCCGTAAGCATATACTACACTAATTAACTAATCTGCTTTTGTCAGAATAAAGATATGATCAAGAGCCTCTTAATCGAAGGGAAGTGTTTAATTGAAGAGGTAGTGCATGGGTATCAAAGATTATAAAAAGGTACATAAAAATATAACAAAAAATACTCTTTAAGTATTGCTGAAAATAACGTTGAATTTTTAGAACATTGTAGCGAGACTAACAAAATTAGAATGTTTTAGAATAAAATGTATTGAAACTATACTTAATACAATAAATAATGTAATGGTATATTATTGAATAGAGGATTAATAAAGATTATATTTTCCCTTACTCTGCAAACAGAAGCGTATGTAAAAATAATAATTTATTTTTTTATTGTATGACATATAGCCCTAGTTTTTGAAACTTGTAAAATACTAAATAAAAATGGAGTTAATAAAAAATCTAGATTTATATTTTATAAAACTTTTAATTGTACTTAGCTCCTAAATTGCAAAATGTGTAATTATAAATACATTGGCAGAAATTAGAATTAATCAATTTACGTTTGACACAAAATCTTTAATAATTTGTATGATAATAAAATTGAAATTTTGTACTTTTTTACATGGTTTTAATAATGTTATGGTGAGCTTAATAAAAGTTGTTCCATATGTAAAAAAATGGTTGTGGTGGGAAAATTACTGTATTAATAATAATGAAACATTATACCCATACGGGTTAAATATTATGTACTTTAATAAGAGTTGGAGACTAAGTGTTAAAAAAAATGATTATAAACAATTTTTACTACAGTAAAAATGCCAAGTAGAAAGTGATACTGTTTATGAGAGAAATGACAGGTATATAAAATACATAAGAAAAAATCATGAATGAGAAATATATTAATAAAAAAAAAAGGTTTTCATTTTAACGATAATTTTGCGAACGAGTTTTAATATTAAATATATTAAGCTGTTTTTATTTTGCATCTTAATATTATTCTTCTTCATCAAAATATTTTCTATTATTTTCAACGTTTATTCTAAGTCAATTGTAATTTTAAATAATTTTCGTTGAATAATTAAATTTCAAATTGATCCCTTCAGTTTCATTAGCTCCATCAGTTAACTTATAATTAAAAAAATATATTTATGATTTCACTAAAACATATTTTTTGTTTATAAATTTTATTTAAAATTCCTTATACCTTTTTGAAACAGTTTAGGAAAAAAGAAAGCAAAACAATATCAGGATCAATCCCAGATGAGCCGACACTTCATTGAAGCATTTTTTCAACTTGGTTGAACCATGATTATTTGGATTTAAAAATGAAATAATTTATAAGCAGGGCTCAAGACTTCTAAACTTATTTTTTCTAAAAGTTGGTTGGCTAGTGCGCTTTACGAGTTTTATAGGCAAATAACTTTTAGGTGCACTACAAACCTACCAAATCCTATCAAAACTGAATTTCCCAAATCGTGTCCACACATCGTAAGAATGATTTCCTATATAATACATGAAATTTCTAATTCATTGAAAAAAAAATGCATCATATTTTGTAGTAAAATAGTGTATTCATTTTCTCTTTAATATTTTTAATTAGATAGACAAATATAAAGTAATACAAATACAAAGTTTATGTCGAAAGATTGTAATAAAATAATAGCAATTGTTGTTTAAAATCTGCACATTTTGAAAACTTAGGTTAATAAGAAAAAACGTTTATTTATCTAACTGTAGCTTTTTAGAATATAGAAATTATATGTTCCGAACGCCACAGAACATTGAATATTTGAAGAACTCAAAATCTTTAGCCCTATCTATTATCAATGAACAAGTGTACAATAAGCAAAATAATTTTAAAATTACAATCCTCTCAATTGAATGGGGAGAATAAAATATGTAAGAATGCAATAAAATCAAGAAATTCTAGGACAAGTGCTTTGGATGTTAATGTGTGCTACCCTTCCCAGTACGTTCTCCAGTTCCGTTACCAATATAAATCTTCTATTGAAAAGTTGATGGTTGCCGAGCAACTGGCTGGTCACCATACGACAGTCACTACAGTCAATAAAATGTGAAATCTTGTTGAAGATGTATTGGCAGCTGTACCTGTAAATACTATCCAATCTCTGTTTCACTCAATGAACAGGCGTATGAGAGCTATTTTCGCTGCCAATGATTGTTTTTCTCGTTACAGATTTCTCAAGATTTATGCTTCCGAAATTCCTCGAAAATTCAATCGGTTGTTATTTCTAGTATAGCATGTTTGTCCAATAAATGTCATTTTGTTATTTGCATTTTTTCCCGGTGTAGCAATTTTAATAGCCAGTTGATTAGTTTATGAATGTAATACTAGAGAGGAGACGAAAGTTTCTTCTTTGTATTGCATTTATATAAAAGTGAAAGTCTCCGTTCTTAGTTGTAAAGTAACTTCCATAAATGTGGAAGAGATTTCAGCTCTATCAATCTCAGTTATTTAGGAAATCTAGATTTTATCTGACAATCAAAATTCCATTCAATATTCATTTAATTTATGCAGAGATAATACAGGTGAGACTAGTTTACTTAAGTTGAAATGGATTTCTTTGTCTCAAAGGATTCATTTACACGGATACTTTTTCTTGTTTACTTGGAAAGCAATTACATTCAAGACATATAAGTTAAAATTGGTTTGTATGATTTATCGGAACTTCTAAATGTAAATTTTATGTAGTTATTCCAAACTTAAAAACAAAAACAAAGCCTTCTGATTCTCCCCATCAGTGTTCCAGTGGTATTGTAGTATTCGTAAGAGGGATGCATAGCCTTTCATTGAAGTTGGAAGGAGCAAAACACTTTGATCTGCTTCCTTGGAGGACATCTAAGGTGTTTGACGTAATCCAATGGAAACTAACTTTACCATTATTGGCCAAGTTTCCTCGTTATTGATTGGGACTCTCCGAATAATATCTTCTCTCTAGTTCACTAATGGCTACTCATTCTGTTTCTTTTAACTATTCAGAAGTAAACATACATAAAATAGGAATTCAGATTATTCAAAATCGGAGAATAGTATTTGTTTTTAATTGCATTTACTTATCAGTATCGAATTAAGCAGAAAATATTCCTTTGAATAGTAGATTTATGTTATAGATCTTTTTTTTTTGTTTTCGAAACGAAAAACATTTAAATATCTGAAAAAAAAAAAAAAAAAAAAAAAAAAACCATAAGAGTTTTTTGAAAAGTTAAATTTAAATTAAATTTAAATTTATAAGTCATAAAAATTAACGTTTTAAATAATTCTTAAGGCGATGCAATGTTTGATGTCTTAAAATTAATTATTTTTTTATTTTAAAAAGATCTACTAAGACGAAACATTTGATAAAATGTTGACTTTTCATATGAACCTCATAGGAGATGTTATTCGACTAATCTGAGCACACCCACAGACGGATTCATATTTAGTAATTTAACTAAGAATTCCAAATCAAAATCCTTATAATTATACCATTTCAAGCACATTCAAACACACACACATATAAATATATATTCTCTCTGTATTAAATATTCTTTATGTGACTCAAACAAAAATATGGCTTCTTTTTGCAAAATATAGGCATATTCTTAAGAAAAAGTCTATAATGGTATAAAAAAGCTTCTATTTTGTTAATTCTATCGAAACATTGAATAATGTGCATTTCTTTCAATGTTTTTTACAAGAGAAGTAAAAATAATTAGAAATTAAAACAAATAAATGAATAATATAAATGAATAATTATATTGATATAAATAGTATATTAGACATTTATATGTTAATCCAAATTAATAATTTGAAATTAAATAAGAAAACACATTAAAAGTAAAACACATATTCAATGTTATATTCTTCTGCTTAAGCAGTTTTGTCCTTACTAAAACAAAGCACTTCAGAAATACAACTTCATATTGGTGAAGACCAAAAATTTCTTCATTTTCTTTCAAAGTGAAAAAATAAAACTATTTCCTCTTAAACGGAATAGAGTGCCAAACATTTTGGGTGGCATAGTATAGAAATCAGAAGAAAGAGGGGTCTAGACTAAGATTCCATCCTTTTCTATCAACCGTGGCAAAGATATTTTCCTATTATAATAATATACCAACCTTATATATATATATATATATATATATATATATATATATATATATATATATATATATATATATATATATATAAGATGCAAAGATGATCTTAACAGTTATTTTTAAGTTCTTCGTTTCTCATGTTAGTTATTATTCTACACTTTAGTGTTTTAAATGTTCTAACTAACATGTAAAGATTTTTCTACCAATTTTACAAGAAGTTCATATATGAAAACTCTAATACTTCCTTAAATCTGTTGCATATTTGCCTATATTTTATGTGACCAGTTTTATGTGATTCATTCTGTGAATAAATAGCTAGTAATGACTGGTTCGAATAAGAAATTTCATAATTTTTGAGGCAATAACTTAAATTAAAATGCATATCTATAATAGTAAATGAAAGACATTTCTCAAAATTATTCATAATTTTGATTTCAAAAAGATATTACTACATTTTCACTTTTATTTGTGAACGTATTGCACTTACGTCTTTTAATTTCCCGTTGTCACGATTAAATAATTAACCGAGAATTAATATTTTGAACATTCTAATGTAATTTTTGTAAGCTTTTATGTAACAAAAATGTCAGAAAAGGAAAGGAAAGCGATTGTATTTGAAAACAATCCGATTTATTATGAAATCAGATTAGTACTCCATTTCGACTTCGAGTAATATCAATATTTAAAAATATTAGTAAACAAAAGAATTTTAGTGTAAATGGATAATGCTTATTATAGCATCAATATTGAAAATATTTTACAAGACCTACTGTCCTAGTAGGATCCTAGTAATATATGCTTATCCTTATATATTTAAAATTAGATATATAATTTTTAAAATGTCAAACCTGTTTCTGACATAATTTCATTAAATATTTTCTAAAGGTGCAAGGTAAATAATTCCATCATCGCTTCCAAAAACTGTACAAGCTTATTCTTCTTTTATCTGCGAGGAATTTTAAAATGTTTTCATACTTAATGGATGCTGTCGAGATGCTTTCTGCCTTTCAAAGTCTGTCACAATCAAGCAAAGTAAAAAGCTCAAAATTAGAGCTCGCAGTAAACAAAAGAACTGTTGGTTGATCTACTCCGGGGCGAGTGGTATACTTTTTGTTGTTATTACTTTGTTCCGTACACCCGTTTGCTTCTTGTCAAACGCGGTGATAGATGGCCTTTGTGATCCAAGAAAGCAAGAAAAATACGCATGTAAGGGATTGCTAGCACTTGTTCTCTCGATGTGTGAGAAAATCCTAGGGATCTTTATTAAAAGGTTGGGTGTGATGGATAGCAGGTTATTAATGTTTAAGTTTCTTGGTTAGAAAATTATGCCAGTAATAATATAGATAAATGTTTACATCGGTATATATTAGAAAACAAGGAAAATTAAAATTCCCAGTAAAATTTGCCTAAACCTAAAAAAAAAGGAATATATTTGGATTTTTGGATAGAATTACTTGTGAGTTACATAAAACATTAAAAGTGGACATGATGGTGTAAATCTGCAAAGACGATATAAACATGTATTACTAACCTAAAATGGTGAGCAAAATAATTGATCACTTACAAACATACAAAAGATAATAAAAAAACCTTTATTATTTAAATACTTTGAGTATGGCAGTGTAACATTACAGAAACTCTCTTTTTAGCATTACTGCGTCCTTCAAGATGATCATGCTCTTTAGAATCAAAAGAAATTTTTTGTTGAAAACCATGAAATTATAGAAAAACACATGTTCCTTCACCAGTGTAATCACAGATTTATATAAACCTCAATATACCTATTTGATTTTAAGAGAATGTGGTTTTCTTTATTAAATATTTTAACGGTTTCCAAACGTTTTCTGATTGAAAAAGGGAACCAAACTGGTATTTTCATAATTCAGAATATATATATTTCCTTTCAAGAGTATATCCAGTAGCTTAGACAACAACATTTCTGTGAACCAATCAAATTATTTTACATCTATTAAAACCATTTAGAATTTTGTGTTACAGTATATATATATGTAGAGAATATATATATATATATATATATATGTAGAGAATATATATATAAGCATAGGTTCCCCCTATATATATATATATATATATTCTCTCTCTCTCTATATATATATGTATAGAAGGTAACATTTCAAGTATTACATGTGATAAAGGGATATACTGTCATTTGTGATACATATAATTTCCTTATGGGAGAGTTCAATAAGCCTTAAAATTTTAGAAATTAATGAAGAGCAATATTTTAAGTAATATTAGGCTTTTGAATAAATTGTAGAAAATTTAGGTTAACTTCAAAAAGTTTCAATTTTTTTTTTTTTGCCGGTAACGATATTTTCTTTGAATTTTACTAGGAGTGATACAAATCATAATGATTATAAATTTTAGCTTTATTTTCTGTTCTGTGTAATTTTTCCTTTTTAATTTGCTTTTATTTTTAATCCTATTATCCTGTTTTATCCATATTTACTCTCTTTTCGAGGTCATTTTTTTACTTTTCCTGTTTAAATGAAATTCTCTTCTAACAGAAGATTTGTGTGAACGTTGTAGCTATGCAGGGCCTCTCATATAAGTTTTTGTAATATTTCTTAGTCTGGTTGATTTGCTGCTTGAAATGTTCTTATTCCATTTTCATCCCCTTGCCTAGATATATATTTCCAATAATATTTTATTTCACATTTTGTTTTTAATTACTCATTTATTTATTTGCTGCCGAGTTTTTATTTGAATTTATAGAAATTTGGTTATAAGATTTTTCTGGTGGTTTTATTAGGTATCTGTAAGACACACCACTCAAACGAAGAAGGAGAATTTATATATAATTAGAAGAAGGAGAATTATAATTATGCAATGGATACAGATATATTGTAATGCATTTTCCTTGAAACATTTTTCATTTCTTTGATACTTTAAATTACAATTATTCATAAGTTTGAATTATGTTCTTAACATATTTATTATTTTCGTATTTTTTCAGGTTCTCTGATACATTTCTTAAATATTTTATTGGGCAATTTCTTTTTCGTTTTCTTCCGTTCAAGGCTTATGGAAAGTAAAAACTTTTTATTATAATATTCTTCATATATTTTTCCATAATCTAAAAAGTATTTGTATATTTTTTGCTACTTTTTAAAAATCTTAATATATTTCAAGACTTGTTCTTATAACAATTTTATTTAAATATTTTTATTTATATCTATATATTACATAATTAATATTTTCATTTTATGCATATTTATATTCACACCCACTTATATATATATATATATATATATATATATATATATTTATATAAAAACAAATAGTTCACATACAAATCACAACATATAACAATCTAAGAATATATCCATATATCCAATATTAAATCAATACTATAAATAGTGAAAAACTAAATATTTAAGGAAATCATTAACAAGAAAGTAATATTTACGTAAAACAGATAAGAAAATACTTAAATAATTAATTAACAATCTTTATTTTAAAAACTGATATCCAAAAAACCAAAACAATCTATTAAGGAAAAAATAATTTAAAAGAAAGTAAAGCGCTTGTAAAGCAAAATTTAAAATAAAGGAGATATTCTTACTAATGATGTTCCATAGTTTTGAATGGAATAATGTGCATTTATACCGGTAATTACTGTTCCAACCATCACAACTCTGAATTAAATTATAATAAAATATTACAAAAACTAAGAATCAGCAAATTTAGAAAATGACCTCTTGAAAAAAGAAGGTAATTTTAGTAAAGATCTTCAATTTCACTAAAAAAAACAATTTACACATATCTATGAGTCTAAAATATTGTAAAATCATTTAAAAATTTAAGTAAATTGAGTAAATTTAATTGAATAAAAATTATCAATACTTTAAGCATTTTGACGCAAAATGTAAAATAATGTTTACTAATGTCATGTTGTGATAATTAAATTTAAAAGAAAAATAATTATTTGGAAATAGTATTTTTTAGTAATTTCTTTATTTTTGTATTTTCAATCAATCAAAACATTAGTGGTTACATTTGTTTAAAGCACCACAATGGATACAGATATGCTCAAAAATGCTATAATAGATAAAAGTCATATTTTCTATCTTATAAAATAATTTATTGAATTTATCAAACAATTTAGATTATTTTTAATGGATATTTTAGTTTTAATATATTTGTTCATATTTTCTTTTTTCCTAATTTAAATTTTTATTATTTTCTGAAAATTTTATTATTCTTGGTTTAAACTTCAATTGGTAATGTAATTACTGATATGTGATGATTGGATCCTGGTATCTAGTTTAAACACGAATTTCCTATTCCAAAGTAGCGAACAATGTTTATGTTCCAGTTTTTCCTTTTTCACTATTTCTTGTCTTTTTTCTTGATATTTTTATGCTTTTTGGGTAGTTTGTGTTTAATTAATTTTTAAATAATGATTTATGCATATATTTATTAAAATTATTGTGTTTATCATATCTGTAAACTTCAGCTTTTTTATTATAATATTTTGCGTGTCTTTATTTTAAAATATTCTTAAGTTCTTTTAATTTTGGGTGGCTATTTTGATAATTTATTGCATTTCTCACTTAGTTGTATTTATTGGTTTATAGTTTTAATAAATTTTTCATATTCATTTTTAGGAGTTTTAATCAGCATTTCTATATGATTTTGTTGAATTAAAAATTTTGCAGTTAACATTAATATATATATATATATATATAGGTGTGTGTAATGTGTCAAAAACTTGATCTTATTCCCATTTCTTAATAATTTGATATTCTTTTAAGTGGGTAATCTCACGCTGAATTTGACGAGAATCTATTTCAATTAAAGCCGTTAATTCGATCGATTCCAGGGCTGCCAGTCAATGGGCGTGGAAATCATTTTCGAGGTTCTTACATTCCCAAAGTATTTCAAAACAAACGTAGAGTGCCACAATTGTTCGCTGTTCCTCCGTCGAACGCTTGGTTGACGCCTTCGACGGCATATGCAATCATGTGGCCCAAATTAAACTGTAGTTGGTAGAACACCATTAACTAACTGGCTTGCTTCTATGACTAACTTGCTTGTATTATAAATTGCCTTAATATACCTCACAGCTTTGCCTCTGGGTGTGTCACCTGCATTTGCAGCTTTCACCTGAACTTCTCAATTTGCATTTACCTACGTGCTTGATATCAGCCTTGCCATGTAAAGTTGGTCTTTGCGCAATGGTCAATCAACTGCCAACATAATATTTATCATGGTTGAAATTCTCAACATTAAGTATGCGAATCTTTCTTCAGCAGAATTGAAAACAATTTAACTATTTTTTTCAATTTTTTTTTGCTTTCGTTATAAATGTGAGAATTTTTATATGCTTCTAAAAATCTATTTTTGTCTACCTTTAATTCTAGTAAATAATATATACTTTTTATTTGCTAAACATTTCTAAGAATTACATTTAATGGTTTCTCCATTATGGGTGCTGATAGTTCCCTTATGAGTTTGCTTTTGTGTAGATTACATACATTTCCAAAAATGAAAGTAACACTCACTCTATATGATGAAAAACTGCTTTTTATTATTTTCTAATTAATTTCCTTCCATGTTTTATTTTCTTTTCCTGTTCTCAATCATATAAATAATTAATAAAGTATAGATTTATACATAATTTGAATCATTTCTAATGTGTGCGGTTCATTCCTGTCTTCTCTCAATTTTATTAATAAGCTTTTAAATTTTCACCCAACATAATTTCTTTTCTTTTATAATTTCTTCCCACCCCTTAGTTTATCTTGAAACACTACTGTTTTATTAATGGCGTCAGAATAACTTTTTAAGTGTGGAAATTGTAAAATTATCATATTTATACAACTAAATAATTTAATAAAATATCTCACTAATTTCTAAATTTTTGATAGATTTAAAATTTATTTCCGAATTATGTAATTGAGCCCTCTCAAACTGTGGGTTACACGGCAAAATTGTGTGAGTCGCAACAAGACCTTGACTTTTCAATCGGAGCCCATTATATATTCCAGGCCCATTTTAATTAAATTGCGGGTTAAATGAACAATGAGTAACAGAATTGAAACAAAAACATCTAGTCCAGGAAGGAAAACTTTAGAACAGCATTTAAAATCACCTACACTTAACACCAAGTAAAAAAAATAGTTTTCAAATTTAATAACCTGTCTGATATGAAGCGAGTATAACATTTTCGTTTATTTTGGTGAAATACAAAAGTTTCGTTTTTGATATTTTCCATACGCCCAACTTCTTTTCTCATAAACTTAGAGAGAATGATTTTTTAAATAGGTATACTTCGCCTGAGTGTGCCAACTTAATTTGCTTGGCCGCATGTTTTCATTTCCAACTGTTTTACTACAAATAACTCAATCAAATGTGGGATTATCCTCTCTCCATGAAAGCGCTAATGCTAAATAGTTAGAATCTTCCTCCCTCACCATTATTCTTCTTTTCCGTGACCTTGAATTTATGCTTGAATATACAAATGCGATAAAACGGACGAGAAAGAAATAAATATTGCTAATAATACAAATAATAACTAATCACTTTGAAATTATTGTATCAGGAAACTGAATTGAACGTTAATATCACAGCTACACAGTGTGGTCCAAATTCTTAATTTGTCTTTTTCTGTATGTTCAATTTAGAATGCTGCACTTAAAACAAATATCAAACATCTTCAAAATCTCTAGAAACGTGTGCTCGGTTCATTAGTAGATGATCATAATTAATTTTTGACGACAACTCTAAAAGGAAATAAAAGACCATTTCGTAAGGGAAAAAAAACTATCCAGAAACTGGCAGCAACCTTTCATAACTTAGTTGTGCTTCCTTCTAATCCCTCAATAAACGTTTTATTTCAATACGCGTGGAGAGTTGATTTTCTTTACAATTTCTCTTTCGCAGCATTAACCTGCACAACTGAGGAAGACGTAGTTTGAAAAGAAAAAAAAATATTAAAAAAGGTGACCCTCTCTTCACTTTAAACTTTAAAAGAATGTTTTTCATTGACAGACTTTTGTTTGTATACACTATGTAGGAATTTTACCAACTCTTTATTTCCAATCAATATAGATGTCTTCAATTCACGAACTGAAAAAGGCGACCCACGGTCACCTGCTCGTTAGTTTAAGACTTCTTTACACAAAATCTCAATTCCCATTCTTTTTGTTATCTTTTTATCTCGCTCATGTTTTTTTTGCTTCCTTCTTTTTTGAACATCCTAAACACTTTTTACTTTTTTTAGATCAATGAAATGCTATCTGTACTCTAATTTTATCTTTGTTAGTATATTTTTAGCTTTCCTTCGTAGCCGCGTTTCTTTCAAAATTAGCGGTAGATTCCCTTCTTTCACCACCAAAGATATTTCACAAGTTATGTGTGGTAAAAGAATACAACTGTGTTGTGACTGTAATGCTTGAAGTTGTTCCAAATGCATTATGCATTTTTTATAGCATTCTTAGTGAAGCACTGGTATCAAAATATATGACAGAGGATTTTAAAAAAAACGTTTGGGATGTATTAAAATAGTGAACTTACTAAAATCAATACTGTTATAATCACGTTTATATGAAAATGTTTCGAAGAGATCGGGAGCTCACTTTTAATAATAAATAAATAATTTTTATTGCATACGAAGTGCTATTATGAAGGCTATCGAGAGGAAAATAGCTAACAACATTTGTGGAACTCCGTTCATAAGTCACAAAGTTTTCATCCTATAAAATTAAATTAACAAAATCGTTGGTGGATTCGAAATATGTATTGAAATTCACATATTTAATAACCGTATTCACCAAACTTAATGAATTAAATTGATATTTACGAGGTATTAGAGATACAGATATAATTTCATTGTGAAGCTTAGTTTCAGGATTCATTGAAAAAATCTTTTTGTCTTGAAAATATCTAAGACCCCAATGATGAGAGGTTTAATATATTTAAAACATTTCTAATCGAAAAAAAATATTAAAGTTTCCAAATACTATGATCTCAAAACATTTGAGTTATTCGAAAAGAAATTTGACTATTATTTCTATTATTTTAAGGGAAAAAATTAAGAAGAAACTGAGAATAATTATTTTACATTAGAAATGAAAGCTTGATGAAGATCTGGATTGCGCCTCCCTTCTAGGATCAGCATTATTACAGGCATATTGTGGAATGCTAATGAGGAAGTAATCGACCTATTCGAAAATACATTATTAAAATTGAATTTTAATTACAGTAAATTCACATACAAATATTTATCTACTCAAAAACATTTTTAGCTCTCTTTACTGAAGATTTAACCCTTTCGCTACAGGAGGGAGAAAAAAAGAAGTGCTTCTCTGGGCCCGCGGCTTCTTACCGCGGAGTGTTGCGCTGTGCCCAGACAATTTTATATATTAAGCCTAATTCGTGAAAAAAATTCCTCTAAAATCGGATATTTACTAAAATACTTTGGTATTTACATACATTATTTAAAATGCATTAAACTTAATATATATAAAAGATAAAAAGATTTAATCGAAAATTGAATGTTTTATACATAAAATTACATAAAAAATCATATTTTTAAGAAAATACAAAGTATATTTACATATGTTTCCTAAATTTCCTGGTGTAATGATGTACCATTATATGGAATATATAGATATAAAAGATAAATCTTATTTTGCTGTATGGTATATTTATATAAAAAAAAATCAATGCATAGTACAACGTCCCATTTCTTACACACATATTTTGACGCTTCACGCAAGATTTTGAGCAAAGGGCACATCTGAGTCCCCCCCCCCTTTTTTTTACTTTAATGTCAATGTACAGATTTGGATTATTTTCGCTAACATTACTGCCAGATTCATTTATTATTTTGGAAATCTCGGTATCAGGTAAACTCTTTCTTTTCGTCATGACTGTCGCTACAAATAAAAACTGACCGAATGAAACAGACAGCTGAGATCATCTGCTATTAAAAGCCCTAACCCCCTTATAGGGACATAAATTCTCCTTCGAACTGCTTAGAAGCAAGCAAGAAAGAGAAAAGCAAACCGAAAGCAAGCGCAGCCTTTAAATCATATCATTACATTTAAAGAGCCGCAACACGTGCCTTTAATATGTACCCCTCTTCAAGTAGCCAGAAATGAAATCCAAGCCCATATCACCCAGGTCAACATTCCAAAATAACCTACCTTTATAGATTTCGCGGTATTGTAACACCATACAGTAACATTAAAAAAAATCAAATAAAACGTTCTCATTAAGTGTATCTCTATTGATACGTTGGGCGTAGAAAGCACTCATGGAGCGTATCGCCCGTGATACACTGGGCACAGGAGAGCCAATACGAGCTTACCGCATGTGATACGCTGGGAGCGAATGGGTTAAAGATATAACCCCTCTTATGTCTTATTTGTGAATTTGGATTTTTGGCAATGGTAGGATTTAAGACCAAGTATCGAAACATTCTACAATTGTCAAACTCCTTGCGTCTGAAAATATCCTGAATTAACATGGACAGTAAATTGGCAGTTCAGTATAAATTCGATTTCTGAATATTGATTTGAAATATTTGAAACTTTGACAAGTGTTGATCTAGGTTATTGTGAGTTTCTTAAAGATTAGAAAATGTAATACTCCATGTTGATGGTATTGTTTAGTGATACAAAGTTTTTTCATAGACTTAAAATTGTTAAATTAATGTAATATTTTTAGACTGTGATATTTTCTACCTCGTACTGGTTGAGTGCCTGTCGCATTTCGAACCCTCGATCACTTGGTCCAGAGGAAAGGAGTTTGGTCACGTTTTACAGTGCAACTAAATAACAAAATACTCCCTCTCCAGGCTTCTGTATACTCTTACTCTAGTATCTTCGTAATGATACGACAAGAAATATTCTGAACAATGTTACTAAGGTAGATCGCGTTTTTAGATATTACTGCAATTGATATGCATCTCATTCCTATTGTTTGGAATTTCATTGATGCACAGTTTCTTTTTGACGTCATCGCTCTCTCCAGTTACAATGGTGGCTCTATTTGAAACTTGTGCCGTACCTAGTATACCGCTAGTTGTAATTTTTGTGCTGTTGTCTTAGTTAAAATACAGAGAAGCAAATTTTTTTTGCGTCCTCTATGTAACCAGTTGTTCTATACAACCTCTAGTTCTTTGTTATTAAAACAAAGTATCGAGACATGTAGTATGTTGTAATATAACTTTCAAATTCTGGGTGATAATTTTGGAGGAATGATATATTCCTCTGATTCATGGTTTTTTGACCCGGTGGTGCGAAGATTTAGTACCTGGAGTGCTGGCGGCGTTTCGAATCGTCAACCTCTAGGTCCGAAAAAAAAGTTGCCCAGTCACTTTATTCAATGCCTTTATGAACTAAAATAAAAGGAATATTCCCTTAAGGCTATTTATTAAGGTATTTCACCTTATGGAATAGTTGTTGAAGAGAGCCATCGCTGATTAAATTATAATAATAAATTATCTATTCAAATAAATTACTCTGCTGAAATACTGTCAGACAGTTCTTACAAAATTATGGGAGCACCGGGTCTTCAGTAACTTTAGTTTCTTTCGGAGAATCTCTCTCTCTCTCAGGGTAAATAGAGAGATTAATATATTTGCATAAATATGTGCTCCTCAATTATAAATTATTCAGAATGCTACATTTAAATATTCTTTTTAAGATCCATAACTTACATGGCAAGTTTTAGTTAAATTGGTACACGTTTATACATAATGGTTGAAGTTATCGAAGTTAATGTGCTTATGTGTATGCATTTGAACATAAATTCATGTGAGCATGTTTGAAATACAGCAAACGTTTAAATGAAAAGACTTCCAGCTGAAGGATCTTTTAATTAATTAATTGAAAAGCTTTAGAAATACAATTGAAAATTGTTGGTAAGAATGTCAATAAAAGTAAAAGGTAAAAATGTGATTGGAATTATTGCAGAAATCAAATTTATTTTAAAAATTTAAATTCAAGATGAAAATACGTTATACATTAAATATAATTGATGGTACTTAATATATATTTTAAAAGTTATGAAATAAATTTTAAAAACTTCAAAATCTATAAAGAAATGATAAATTACTGAATGTTACATAACAACATTTTTAAAGTAACACAAATAAATTTTTAATCTGAAGAAATTGTACTTCAAACATTAATACAACTTATCTCATTTAATGCCATACATACAATACTAAATTACTTTTAAGAAAAGTGCAAAATTATGCTGACAAAATATAATAAGGATACGATAAATGAATATAAATTCTAAGAAATTTAGAAATGTAATTTTATTATTATGGTTAACATCATGTATCATTGAAAGAAACCTGCAAGCTCTGGAATGCGTCACAAATCCCATTAGGACACTTCCACCTGAAAAAACTTTTCCATTTTTCTGCTTCACGAATTAGAAAAAAATTAAGAGTTTAAGCAATAAAAATGTAGTTTTCAGATAATACAATTAATAAGAATAAATGGAAAAGAAAAAAAAAAATGATTTGATTGTTGGGGAAATAAGAGTTGTTGTAAAGTCGGTATAGCCAATAACTAATATATATGCCATATGTATATGTATGTATCAAAATGTAATAATATTATTATATATCCATGTGATATTGTAGCCCGCACGCTGCTCTATAGCAATAGTATCACCATATACATGTATATTTATGTATATAACTCATTTTATATATATTAATAACATATGTATATGTATGTATGTATGTATATGTATGTATGTTGTAATAACAACAATGTGTTGTATGTTATGTATGTGTATGTATATGCCATATATGTATGTATATGTGTATGTTAATAACTTTTATGCTCAATAATTTTGCCATATGATTACATGTATGTAGCCAACCAGCCAACACAATAATATGTATCAACAACAACAATAATAATAACTAATAATAATAGCCAACCATATAATATGTATCAACATCAACTCTTTCTTCAATATCATAATAACCAATAACCAATAATATTCAAAGAAATGAGAGCATGTTTACATGCGTTAAAAGAGCATGTTTGGAGTAATTTGGCACACGTTTGCAGGAAAAATAACTGTATAGAAAGAATCAAAATTTATAAAACTATTATAAATTGTCAAATATACAAACAGTTTCAAAGAAACAGAAATAAACTTTTAATCCGAAGAAAATTTACTTAAAAAATTAATAAAATTAGGGAATCAATGTTATAGATATATTACGAAATTTTATATTTCAAAAGATTAAATTTATTTTGACAAAATTGGTAAGGGTAAATATATTTAAACGTATTTCAATGCATCCAAAATCTAAGAAAATTAGAAAGATGATTTTTTTTACTGCGGTTAACCTCATCTGTTGTTAAAAGCAACCTGTATTAAATTTTTTTTGGACTGTCCTAGCATCATTACTGGTGATCAACGGTTTTGTTGGGAACAAAGTTTATTGTCCCTTAACATATTTTATGCATGTATTCCAACTGACGAGTACTTTATAAATGGCCCTTGCGATTGCATATGAAACTAGACATTTTGTTTATATAAATCACCATTTATGTAAGGTTACGGAGGCCTATCACAAATGTTTTGCTAAAAACAAAACGCGCATTTTCAAGTCGGGAAGAAATGTGTTTTTGTATCATAGAGGTGAAATTGCTTCGAAAAACGACTTTAGAAACCGAAAAATAAGCGAATTCAGCTAGGTGAATCGCAAGTGATCTGAATGTTTTATATTTCAGTCTTCCTGGAATATATTCTTCTATCTTGAAACAGAGAGAAATATGCTCAGGCAAAAGGCTCAGTGGAAAAAATGAATATATTTTAAGTAAGGCACTGTGTTCTCTCTCTCTTAGTTATGTGAGATGATGGTAAGTGGGTTACGAGAAATAATTTTATATTTACATTACTTTTCTATTTGAGGAAGATGAAATTCTTCAAGAATACAAAATGCTATTTTACTAAAAGATATAAAAAAAAAGAATATTTATAAAATTTCAATTCATGAGTGTTTTTTCGTTAGATAATTTTAGATGATATGATTAATGGTATAAAATATTGTTTGCTGCTCTCGATTATGAAATAAGAACTTTGTTACAAATGTGTAATTGCCTACTTTCTTTATCAATAGGAAAATAACATTAAAAAAATATTTTTTAATAGAATTTCAGACAATTTATTAGAAAAAGAAAATATATGTTATGGAAGTGACGTGTATTCAGGTCAGTATTTCAATTTGTTCTTCCCTAAATGCAACAAAAAAGAATCTAATCTAAAATAAATAAAGACGAAATATATCTTTACAATTGACTTAAACTTGTTTACCTATAATTTTCAGATATATTTTGTATAGATAAATAATATCATTTCGATGACTAAAATATTCACAAGGAGGTTTATTTTAATAAAATTAAAACTTTTTAAATGAATTATTTGAACCAAATTTTTTAAGCATTCTTGGAGTTACAAAGATAGAATGGTAATAATTGCATATTACGTTTTTTTTATTTTGATAACTGCTTTTATAAATCTGCGTTGAACAATTATCGCTTTACAATAATTTAACATTTTTTTCAAGGTATTTCTATTTTGTGGAAGAAGCGTGTTAATAAATTTTTAATGATAATATTTCACAATCAATACACGTTTTTCCTTCAGAAAATCATATTATTTATGGAAATTACGGGACACTTTCCTCTTAGGAGGCTCAGATATTTAAAGAATATTTACCACATATTAAACATATAAACCTGTGAATATAGCATGAATAAACAGAATGTATTACTTTTCGCTGCTGTTAAATGTTTTGTTCAAAGCATTTTTTTCTCTCTAAAAGGGCCGAGCAAATATATATTTTTTGATACTGAGGACATGTTTTTAGATGTCCCGTTTGTATCTGTAATACATAAAAATTATTTTCTCGTTGAATATTATAAGAAATTAAACTATCTTTTTCTTTTAACTGAAAAGCAATATTGTAACAATTAATAATTTTAAGGTAATTTTTACAGCTCTATAGTGCTAGAAATATTGTTATATTTTTGCTTTCGAAAATTTATGACTCAAAACTGAATTCTGGAAATTACATTTTATTTTCCGCATTTACAAGTATTTGTAATTTCTTAAATAGTTGAAATTAAAGGTTAAAGAAATCAAGTCAATTCATGTTTGAGTATGTTACAGGAAATGTATTTCTTTGAGTAAGAGTTAAATCAAATTATAATAAAAATTACTATGTAAATGATGTATTTATAGCTGTGGTATTCAATTTTGTACCTACTACATATCAGTGGACCTTACAGCTTTCATGGAGGGTGGTAAGGGTTTTTATAATTTATTAATTTAACTGATTTTTAATCTATAGAAAAGAAAATTTCATAATTTTCCTTAATTATAATCTATAAAAAATAATGTGATTCCAAAAGATATTGACAGATTCTGTAGCCACCTCAAGGAACTTAAAATGGACATGGAAAAAAGAATTGACTGACTGAAATGATTCAATAAAAAAAAGTCTTTCTTTTTTAATGAAAATATTGAAGAGGCTGATACAATATTCCAGGAGATCTGTCAAAAATTAGAACGAAAGTAAGCATAACTTCCACAGTGGTAGAGATGAAAACCTATGGCGAGGTAAAAAGAGAATGCCAGTCTTTTATACAAATAAGTGGAAAAGGATATTATGTTTGTTAATCCCTTTTTGTGCCTCATATCTTGAGGAATGACACTTTACCGTGGTAAAAAACTGCAGGAATATTTCCAAAACAGGAGAACTTCGCTTGTTCTTTACAAAAATTAGGCCCAATTTCTAATATTTAATTTCGTAGGCTCAGAGATATTATTGTTGGTTTAATTAATTAAATATAATTTCATCGGATTTAATGCTTATCTGTATGCAAGATAAAAATAAAAATAATAGATTTAACTACATTAAGTTGTTTTTTAAAGATTTATTCTGCAAAAATTAACTAAAGTTCGACGCAAAATATTTGGTAATTGTTATTTATAAATTTGTAACATGTAAGTACTTCCCTACTTTATAAATCCCAATTATTGTGGAACCGGTGAGTGGTTAGAGAATTTAACTACTGACAGAGATGGATAAGTAGGAGGTAAGTAGGAAAAGATTAATTTCCCCTGGTTTATAGGAACAATATATGGACCTTACTATTACGAAATGATGATTCGCAATTATTGTTTGTGAATAAAGAATGATATAAATTACTAAAATTCTAATTCTAATTCTCTATAATATAATATAAATAAATTATTGTACTTTTATTCATTATAAACGGAATAACAATTATTATTCCTTTTTAAGTATTTGATGTCCAATTGGCGTTAAAACCGCATTAATATGTTTAAAAGCCATCCATCATTTAAACATCTAATCTGGCGTTAATAACAGATACCTATTAGGCCTAGATGTGTTACATTTCTCTTTATTTCATTGATTTTCAATATCTTAGTTCACTTTTTTAAATGGAAATAATTTTTCACCTTTTCCTTTTTTATTTTTACGATTCAAACAACGATACTAATATTTCTCAGCTACAGTGATTTAGGAGTAATATCAAGAAATTTTTGTTCCTCCTGTCTTTTGAATGTAAAAGTTTTTTCTATACATTAAAGGCTTCTGTAATTAAAATGAAAAGCATCACGAGACATCTACTGAAAATATATATAATGAGGAATTTGAGCGATATAGTGTTTATTGTAAATTAGACATGATTTAACAAATAATTCACTTCAAGTTCCCAAAGTTACGTTTTAAATTATAAATCCTCATTTAGACTTTTTAAGCAGCTATAAGCAATCTGATATTTTCTTGGGATGACAAATTGAGTTAAAATGCATCTCTGACTCTTTAGAGGTACATATGCTTAAAATATGTACAATAGAAGCAGAGATGAAGACAATAGTAATATTTTTCCTTTTAGTGATAAGTTACATCATATTTCTCTCATCCAGATTTCTACCCAATATTAAACATTATTTGAAACTATCCATCTAATTACAACATGAATACTTCCTTAACTATTTTACAGAAAAAATAATGAAAGTCCTGTTGAACAGTGCATAGGAAGATGTAGCAAATTTAGTGTCCATGAATTTGATTTTCTCCTCAACAATTTCAAGAAAAGAAATTCCATGTAAAAAAGTTCAATGATATAGGTATTTCATACATAACACTTTTTATTTATTTCAGGATAACTTAATTTTTACTAAATACTTTGTTTGCTCAAAATTAACTAATTAAAATATATCATGTGTTTTCCATGTTCATAAGAATACTTTATTAACCTACTATTATTCTCAAAACAAGTAATTTAAATGCATTGGATTTTTAGTAAAATAACCCACATAGTTACAGAAGTATAGTAAGTTTCACTTTCTTCCTATCTTTATTGAAATAAAAATATGAGAATTAAGTACAAACTGCATGAAAATATTTTTAAATTTGTTTCTAAGCCTTTCAATCATTCTATTTTTAGTTTTCCTTTGGGTTTCATGATCTTTATTCGATTTTTTCAATTAAAATGGTCCATTGATACGAAAAATAGCTCTCTAAGAAGAATTTTGAAAAAATAATGAATTATGGTAACATTAAGAAATGGTCCATTGATATAAGATCTTTTATAGCTATTGACAAGAGAAACTCTTCGAAAAAAACTAATTTGCAAATTAACAGCAGAAAAGAGTATGTAAAAATTCTCATTCAATATATTTTTCATTATTCATATCTTTCTTGAACTTTTTGATTTAAAATTTAAGTTTATTTTCTATTTATTTTTATTCATTTTTTGCAAATAATTACCAAAATATTTTAAAAAAATATTTCACCTAATAATAATTAGAGTGTCTGTTGGAGGTTGCCATTTACATAAGACTTTTTAAAATGCAACTCAAAGTTTCACTATATTATAACCGGCATTAAAATGAGTTATTATCTAGAATTTTTTTTTAAAAAAACCTCTTTAGATATCTTAACACTTAGAGGGGCGGTACATGAAAAACATTAAATTTTATTTAAAGTTCCTCTGAAATGAATTAATAATGTTAAAAGCACACAATATCAAGCGGTAAACTTAATTTTTATTTATTTCCTGATTTTTAAGACCCGGTATAAATAACATACCACCGCCCCTATAGGATATCTTATTTGTACACTCGTTGCTCCATATTCTTTTGAAGAAATAATAAATATTTTCATGAAAAGTATATAATTTTAGTAGTAAATTTGCGAAATATTAGTATCACAAAACAATTTTGAAAAAATGAGAACTTTTTGATGTTGTATTTTTATTTCTAAGAGTGATAATTTGTGCGAAAATGTGTTAATTAATTTAAGTATAACATTTTATACATATGTGATAAAGCTTCATTTCCGATATTAAATTATAATAAATTTTTAACAAGAATTTATCTCTTTTCGAGTGAATAAATTTTCTGTTACTTAGTTGCTTCTAATTATTTTCAATAACAAGGCAAATACCTATATAAAAACGACATCAGATAAATGTGACTCAACTCAAATGTTCACTACCACACCTAAAAAGCTCCTTTTCTGATATGTGAAGTGATTCACAACAACGGAGATAATCTCTATTCATTGGATCCGCCGAATTTGAAAAGGCAGCCAGGAATCGTAATAATTCCAATGGGATTTTCAGTCTTAGTTATCTGGTGGAATGATACAAATCATTTTAGAACAGAATGCTGCAGATATTTCTATGGGAAGTACGAATTTTTATATTTAATTTTGTACATGAAATATTAACAAATAAATGTGTAAGAACACACTGGATATCCTTACAGTGATATAAGTAATTTTCAATCAGTGAAAAATTTGTTTGTACAATAACACTAATGTATTTACGTAGATATTGAGTTCCCCAAAATGATCTACTTAAGTAGAACCAATAATATCATTTAAAATAATTCGTGTACGATGTCTTTCAATATCGTTTTAGTTGCATCAGATTTTTTTCATTCACTCGAATTGTAGATTAATTTGAATTTTACAATAGGGCACCATCTTCAGTATTCTCACCTTATTCTAATTATCTGAATGATTCTAAATTTTACTTTAAAGCTTCGCTTGAGTCTCCATCCTTTTTATTAGTTTTTTTTTATATATAGCTTTCATTGAAACTAATATTGATTAATATGAATAATGTTTATCTCGCTAAATGTTTTCAAACAAACTTGAAGATATGTTTATATTATTACTAAGGGAAATCTATATAAGTTTCCTTTCATCTTATGAAATAAGATATGAAAGGCGATAACTTTAATTCACCTAATTATATTCTTACAAAAGTGTGAGATATTTTGTTCATTAAATGTTATGTAATTTTAATAATTACCTTAAAGAAACCAGAAAAAAAACTTTTTAAGAAAGGCTATTCATCACTGTACAGTCCTAAAGTAAAATATGTAAATAAAAGTTAAATACCTTCATGAAATTAAATTTAATAAATGAGAAAATTTAATTTATATCTTGAATTTTTCAACCTTATGGATCTGAATCTGAGCTGAAATTCTATTATATTTCTAACTTTACGAATATATACTTTACGATTCAAAACATACTAAATCACCAAACTTCTTCAATTCATTTCATATTCAGTCTCTTTCATCCATTGACTCTTTATTTTTTATACGATGTTCAATACGGTGTAGGATAATCCTTGTAATAAGCTGTTTGTCATAACTAGCTGGTTATTATAACTCATCATTACCGATTAAGCAGGATAGTTAACTTATGTGACGGAACGGTAACAATCACCTAGCGTCTTCGGCATACGTATCATTACTAATTCCCCAAGATAATGTTTCCAGTGATCAGTTTCATATCCAATTCTCTCCATAGAGTTGTTTGTAGATGCATATACTACACTAATTAACTGATCTGCTCCTGACAGAAATGAGATACAATAGAGTGCCTCTTAACGGAAAGCGTATAATTAGAGTTGCAACAAATAGATATTTGAATCGGAAAGATAGGAAAACAAAGGAAAAGTGTGGTGTATTCTATAAGTGAAAAAAATTTTCGAAAGCAATTATAACAAAATTTTACAGAAAATGACATTAATAACGTATGAATCGACTAAATGAAACTCTGTTTCTTTGAAATCACTGTACATAAGATGCAAGGGACTGGCAAAAGTATGGAAATCCTGGGAAATAATATTATTTTTTCAAATGAATGTACAAATGATTGTTTTTTAAATTTTATTTCAATATATAAAACACATTGCAATTTCTTATCAATATTCTATATAAAGTCTATTTTAGGATCAATGAAAATGTTGCTAATTATTTATTATAATTAAAAAATGTTTAATTATGAAAATGTAGTGAAATAAAGCAGTTTTCAAGTTTTAAAATTGTTTCATCTTGGGAATTAAGTGTTATTATTCTAAGGTACGACTGAATTAGAGATAGCAAGCTCTTAACGATTTGCGTATCCTCTAATCTTAATAACAGCTGTCACACGATGAGGCATAGGTTCAGCAAGTTTGTGGTAGCGCTCCACAGGAATATCTTGCCAAATATCGGCTAGAGCTATCCGTAATTCAGTAAGGTTCCCGGATGTTGTGTGGTGTGCTTTCACATCTTTCTGCTAAATATCTCACAGGTGCTCAATTTGATGTAAGTGGGGGCTACAAGGTGATTAGTTCATAACAAGAAGTTAAAGGAGGGCTCATTTTACCACGCAGTGGCCAAATGAAACTTGTGAGAGGTGTAATTTTCTTGCAAGAATATTCTATTTCTATGTGGATGACAGTACAACATAAATAGATGAAGGTGATTGCCCAGAAACTCTATGCAAGGGATTGATTTGAGGGAAGTATGTCCAAGTACCAAAAATCTCAAAACTCGTCAAAAGAAAAGACCCCTGACCATGATTCAGTCTCTATGACCTTGTATAATTCCAACCTGGCATGCAGAATCCATGATTGCATGAGCTCACTACTGTATTCTTAACATTACATCGGTGTGAAGTAGTCGGAATCATGATTCACCACTCAATGATACTGGTTTCTAGTCTTCTATTCTCTCTATTTTTTTACCCAGGATAGACGTGCATTGAGCAATGATACTTTCGTTGGCCTACCGCTTCCAAAGATCATACGGTAAAGTAAGCATTGACCGTTAGCTAGTTTTTTTTTTCCATCATGCGACTATACTCAGTATACCTTTGATATGGTCGACCTTGAAACTTACAGATTTCTTACAATTTCGGAAATTAAATGGTCAAGTATTTACTATCTGACCAAGATTGAAGGAGTTTTAATCAGATATTTTACTCATACAGGCATTTGAATAATTGATTGACCACAAACATAGTACTAATTATAAATGCAGTTATTACAACATCTTTACGGGCGTATAAATGAGGCGCAGTGCTACACAATTAGCATAGCAATGTCTACCCCTTATTCAGTGGCATTTCAGTGCATATAAACATCAAAAAACATGTTGCCTTCCAATTATGTTACAAATGCTACTCTTGAGAATGGGTTCCAGGAAGTGACTATACTTATAAAAAAGATTTAGATTTAGAAATTTTTCAAGTACTTTATTAACTTTTTATTTTGGTGTAAGGAGAATATCTAAAATAGTAACTGCTATTAAAGTATTATTTAATTTAGAGTATTAAATATTCAGTTTCTTTTCAATTTGGTAAAAGGAAAAATTACCTTATTTAAAGCAAAAAAAAAAATAATTAGTTATTTAAAGTAAAAGCAAAATTTGCATATTTCATTAAATATTAATCGTTCTTTTCGATTTTATTCCAGTTATTTAATTTGTGGTTATTTGTAAATGTATTTATGTACAACACTATCTTTAAAAATCAACTTTATCATCTCGCTGTTCTGTTCTGTTTCAGAAGCAAATGGCACAAATTTCTATAAACGCGTAATCAATACGTTCGCTGTCTTAATTGTTATTTTATAACATTGGTATTATTTAACCGGACGAAAAGAGGTTCTTTGCTTTTAAAAAATAGAGAGCTTACAAATATAAATTATATTTCATCCACTTATCTCGTCCAACTTAGAAAGAACGTATTAAGATAATTTTGATGATTTTGATGATACACCAAGATGTACAAAATCGTTTAACATTGATATCAATTAAATAATTTTGTTTGAATATATACAAAGAAATTCAGAAAATAATACTCCATTCAAAAAAGTGTTTGATGAATAAAATACCCACGCATAGATTAATATAAATGATCCCTCACTCTTAATTGTGATTATTTTATTCCCTTCAATTTGAGAGTTTTAAGAAAGCTTACTGAATTGTTCCTAGAAATGTATTATTTTGTTTTCAAAAATGTCTAAGTATAGGCATCAGGAATAATAAAGGTTTTTAAATGATGTAGCTTCAGATTAATTGTTAAAAGCATTTTTTTACACTGTTGATGTCAAAGCTAGGCCCCTTTATATTGTTTTTGAACACAATGAATTTAAAAGCAGTTCAAAGCAGTTTCAGTTTAAAAGCAGTTTCAGTTCAAAGTTGAAATACTACTTGACTAAGAACATTTTTTTTGTAATTGCTTGCAAAATTCAATGAAGTATAATAATTTAATTAATTATTTCATGACAAACATTCAATAAACTAATTTTGTGCTTTAGTTTTCCTTTACCAGATAGCACACATCTTTAGATGCGGTTTAATAACATTAAGTATTTTTTTTTTTACATTTAGCTTTAAATTCGCGATGCTTTTAAAAACTTTACACGTTTAAAGTTCCTTTAGAAAACATAACATTACTCATTTTAATTGTGTATTTTACTATCTAAAAAATAAAAAAAAATAAGAGGAAATACCCATTACGGTTGTTAGTGAATTTAGAAAAATTGTTTTAGCTCTGGAAGTTCCCTTTTAAAATTCTTAGATAATTCGGTCATTCCATAAATTTTATTGCAATGAAATTAAAATTTGTTCGATATGTAAAGGAGAAAAGGGCAAAAATTCTTAGAGAAAACGAAAAAATATTTTATTGCATTTGTGAAGTTAAGTAAATACGTGCTGAAATGGAGGCGTATCTTTCAAAGATTTAAATTCAAACAGAAAATTTCAGATTAAATAAGAAAAATGGACCAAATAAAATAAGTCGATAACATACCCCAACAGAATTGTTTTGGCCATTAGCCTGTCTCATTAATTACAGGACACGGACGGTGAAGCATAATGAATAGGAGGAGAGGGATTCATGAGATCTTGGTGTTGTTGATAAACGAGAATTTAGTGTCATTCGATGAATTCGTAAAACTAAAAATGCAGACCTTTTATAGTGACTAGTGAGCCAAGTTCTTTGCTTGTATAATAATTTACGAAATCTTAATAAATGTAATTAAAGTTTCATTATCGGATTGCAAATAATTCTTTATTTCCGGTATTCAGGAATTCATTGCGCTTTTCCTATTTTCATTAAGATGTAAATGCAAACAATTTCACTATGCAATGGGATTATAATTTATATTATCTGGCTTGAAATTATTGTAGGATTTAATACCTAAAGGAAAAAAAATAAGCGTGAAATGTATTCTCATAACTAAATCAGCCATCGTTAAATGTAGAAGAAAGTTTCGTGCCTTTTGAGATGTCTTGCTTCCATATATGTGTTGTCATAATAAAAAAAATGAAATGTTCTAAATTTATTCAAAGCCAAACTGTAGATATATTTGAAAAGCTAATTTCTCTGAATTTACACACACTCACAATTAAGTAAGTCAATTAAAAATGTATAAATTTTTGTATAAAACTAATGCTATAAGCAACTATCTTGAAATTAATTTCTTTGATCGAAAAATATCGGAAATTATACTTTGTGTTAGAATAATTCAAGGTATAATTTAAATACATTTATGTAACTTTTCAAACCCTATAACTTGAATTTGAAAATGTACTCTTTCTCTGTATATATCTATAAGAATAATACCGTTTCGAAACACTCAAACACTTTTTTGAAATTATCTTTAAAATTCTTAATTTATAAACTCTAATTTCTCCAATTGTAAGTATAATTAATAATGCTATTTTGAAAAAAGAAGTAATAGCATATATTTACTAATATGGTACACATCACTTAGTTATACTGATTTTTTCACACTTCATAAATTTATTTTCTAATATTAAACAAGCTTAACAATTCATGCGAAATTAATTAGATATGGATTTATTTATGAAACAACTTGACTTGATTATGTACAAATTATATTTATGAAGCTTTTGCATGAAAAATAAATTAAAAGTGGTAAATATACTGCTGTTTGTAGAAAATGCAACACCATGAAATAATCATCAGAATCAAATGAAATTTAATGCAGAAACGACTTGTACTGATACAAATAAATGATGAAATTTTCAAAACAAAAGAAACAAATTAAGCGTCCGAAATCAGTATTTGGTGCAGCCACCATGCGCTGCAATAAGTGCTGCTATACGACGTGGCATGGAGTCAAACAGATGTTGAATATCTGCTTGAGGAAGAGAATTCCATATCGCTTGTATGCGCAACCAAAGTTCGTCTTTGGAAACTGCAGGACGCGGATCACGAGCGAGACGCCGACCAACCATATCCCACACGTGCTCAATAGGCGACATATCCGGTGAATAAGCAGGCCAAGGAAGAAGTTGCATGCGTTGTGCTGAACAGAAGTCTCGAACAGTCCGCGCAACATGTGGGCGTGCATTATCCTGCTGAAAGATAGCTCCAGGGATGCCTTGAAGGAAAGGAACGACTTCGGGCTGTAGCACTTCACGGACGTACCTGTTGCTATTGAGATTACCCTCAATTCGTATCAAATTGGATCGTCCATGATACGAAATCGCACCCCAGACCATAACTCCGGGTGTTCGACCACTATGTCGTTCAATAATACACTCAGGAAGGCAGCGTTGACCGGCATAACGTCTAACACGAACACGGCCATCATGGGTCCACAAATTGAAGCGTGATTCATCTGAAAAGACAACTTGGTGCCAATCATCTCGCCTGTCTCTGTGCTCAAGAGCCCACTGCCGACGCAGCCGTCGATGATTCGCCGTGAGGGGAATCCTGTATAAAGGCACCCTTGCACGCAATCCACGGCGCAGCAGACGACGACGAATTGACGAAGCCGACAATTGTACACCTGTAGCAGTAGACCAACGTGCTGCCAGCTGCCTGGAGGAAGCTGTGCGATCATTCACCGCCATGCGGAGCAGGTGTCGATCATCGCGCTCTGACGTCACCTTCTGTCGTCCAGTGCCTGTTTTTCGAGTTGTTCGGTGCTCGTCGGTCCACTGCTTCCAAACTCGCATCACTGTGGAACTGTTCCGCTGCATACGAGCTGCTATTGCGCGATAGGAAAATCCTCCTTCTCGAAGGCCGATTATCCTCCCTCGTTCAAACTCCGTAAGTTGCTTGAATTTCTTATTCTTCCGTCGTGGAGGCATACTCAGGTCTCACTAAACGTTTGCCACTAACAAATAATCATAGACTTTTTTCAACGTCCCGCTACAGCACTTTATTTATACGCTTTCAGCATCAATTCAGAGGGCTCTGCGCGCGCCGCGCACGCGCGATGGCTCTGAAACTTTATTAATTTGCATAATATCCTATAATTGACATTTGCTGCGAATTTCATTTGATTCTGATGATTCCTTCATGGTGTTGCATTTTCTACAAACAGCAGTTTATATATTTAGGATAACTTAAAATTTATTATGCATCTATAAATAGTTTTAAAAATAAAATCATCACACATACTTTTTTAATTCAATGTTCTCTGAAAAGTAAGGATTAGAAATGTAATTTTTTAAAGATTGCTAATTCAGAAAGAAACGGTGAAGCATGTCTGATGTAATTAATTACCCAACAGAATGCATTTCATTCCATGAGAATAAACCCGAATTATACCAAGCGATTTATTTTTCGGAATAAAGGTTTTCTTTATATGGGCATATAAATATGTGCAAATGCGTACTAGAATATTAAAACAGAAAATTAATTTGAGTTTCAAATTGAATTAAATCTCGAACCGTATAAATTATTTTCAAAAAGATACTGTTATTCTCTGTCTCTTTATACATATATATATATATATATATATATATATATATATATATATATATATATGTGTGTGTGTGTGTGTGTGTGTGTATAATGTGTGTTGTTATTATGCATAAATTTTGTGAGACATTATTCAAAATGTTTTTCTTGTAAGCATGTAAAATTCATTATTACAAATGGATTAAACATTGTGTAAAATACTATTATAATGAAAGAAAGTTGTTTACAAATTTAACCATTAAAATGGAAACTGAGGAATTATATTTAAAAACATATTTTTCTCTATCAGTAATTTTGGAAAGTACAAAATTAAAAGCAAATATAATTTTGCACCAATTGTTTCATTTGAAAACTAGAATCTGAAAGGACATTGGGATCGAAGACTCACTTCTTGTAGATGTCTTGCAATGGTTTTCACACTCACTTGGGTCTCTATGAATCTC
Organism: Nephila pilipes; assembly: GCA_019974015.1. Lineage (NCBI taxonomy): Eukaryota > Metazoa > Arthropoda > Arachnida > Araneae > Nephilidae > Nephila > Nephila pilipes. The sequence continues at coordinate 296,004 of BMAW01024744.1, forward strand.
CGAATTTAGAATAGCGTGGATACAGAATTTGTGTGTAATTAACATTCCATTTTTGCAGTAATTGGCGACATTTGCAAAAAAAATAATTAGTACATTTTCTTTATCTATTTTTCCTATTTTTCCCGAGAGAGTCTATTTGAGCCAAAAATGTACCTTGTTGTCAGAATGACATCAGCTATATCATCTGGAAGTGAATTGAAAGTTAAATGACTTACTTTTCAAAATACTTTGTCCTTGTCCAAGATTGAAGAGGCCACATGCATCTCACGGCTAAAATATTTTAATGTGAATGATTTCCTTTCATTCATTGTTCAATACAATACGAAATAAAATATCAATTTAAAATATCACTTCAATAATCTCGGTAACTCAAACACTATTATTTTTGTTCTCCAGTTATAATGAAATACGTTTTTTTCAAAAGTCAGTCAAGGAAAGACACTCCTCCCACACACATAAATATGTATGCATGTATGTATCATACAAACATAAATACATACATAATATATATATATATTTATATATATATATGTGTGTGTGTGTGTGAGTGTGTGTGTGTATATATATATTGTTCTGAAATTAATGAATATGTAAGAATGGGATATTTTCATAGTCATGGTCACAACAATACAAGCAGCCATATCTTATCAAGTCTATTTATTCTTGGATGTGAGGATAGCTACTTTAGAAACAGATGATGAATGTCATCAACCATACAGAGTTACAATTTAAACAATTCAAGGAGATTAGCAGCGCGGTGTCGTACCTCACGGCCGGAGCGAATTTTTTTTTTTCACATTTTTAGAATGAATAATACAAGAGGCGTGGTTTCACTACCTTGGCTGTAGCAAAAGATGAAGAATTTTAACATGCCTTAGAATTTAGTTGAAGAGATATTTCAGTAACTTTGGCTGGAGCTTTACCATCTTATAAGAATAATTATTAATGCCTATAGTTCTGAGTGTCTCAGAAATGCGTACTCTCTCTCACACCACACACAGCATATATATATATCAAGTATATTATCAATTTTATTTATTATGTTCTGATCAATTGAATTTATGATGAATTTATTCCAATCAAAGAGTATTTGTTAACTAGTTAATAGGGACAAGACTTCACACATAGAAGAAAAAATAGAGTTTTAAAAATCAGTGAAGAGGGAAGAGGTGGAAAAATTACATCAGGTTTTGTACTAAGCTGACGTCAAAGGCTGTATTTAATATGTGGGACACTAGATGGAAAATTTATTATTTAATATGTAGCAGCGGTAGCCGAGTGATCGTGGATTCTATCTAAGAGTAGTTTCTACCTTCAACTGGTGATTCAGTCTGGTAGCTTTGACAAACTCATGTACTGGATCAGTCGTCAATAGCCCTCGCGTTACTTCTAGTGATCTATTAAAAAAAATCACACACACATTTTATCAATTCAACATGTTTGAAAATAAAATCATTTTATATGTCTCAATTTTCTAAAAATTTAATTAAGATGGTAATATATGTATGTAACTATAAACTTTAGGCACACACAGCTATCAAGATTCTGAAAAGGACATGAATTATATGGTTATAATTTTCTTGTTTATTTGTCTTCTATTAACTATTAACAATATATAACTTTTATTATTTTGACACAAATATAATTTTCCCTTTCATAACTTTTCATCTAATAAACTTTTCTTATCTACTTGTTTTTTTCTTACTTTTTTAAATAAATAGTTCAAAGAGTTCTAGAAAAACTAAGGCTTTTAAAATATTATATTAAAAATTATAGTAATTTGCCTCCACTCAAAAAAACATTTGTTAACTTTCATATTACCTTCTCATTCAATATTTATTTCTTTTAAAATTTTCTTTCGTTTTCAGTTTATTATTTAAACCATTATTTATTTAACTTGAAATGAACATTTTAAATTGGAGAGTATGTTTTTTTGAATTTTTATTTAACTTCCCAAAAGCATATTCGCCTGAATTCTCGTTCACATAATTCCATTTCAAAGGAAGTGAAAATAGGAAGACGTATTTTAAAATAAATGCACAATTTTAGTTTAAATCCTATTAAATATTAAGGGTTACTGATATTATATTTGTGAATAATATATTATAATTTTTAGCGAAGAATAATATTTCATGCCAAAGAAATGAATAAGAAATAAATCTCTGCCTCCAAAAATAGCATCACTTGAGGTGTCTTTATTTATTTCTATAACTTTTCAAAAACATAATTTGCTTCGAGCATAAAAATTGCCTCGATTTATTTGAAAAGACTTGTGGGAACATCTTCATTGTGTGTTAAAATTACTCTATATAAAGCTTGTAAATGTATCTTTCTATTTCATAAATGTTTTCTTTTGCATGAATATCAATAAAGAATAATTTCCTTTATAGCTGAATCAGATCGTAGCTCTTAAAGGGCAATAGAAAATTGAAGAACTATCATTAGAAATTTATAACTTAAGATAAATTATTCCAAATGTTTCTAAATATAGAACTATTCTCTCTTCTTCCGTAGATTACTTTCGCATATTGTAACTATTTCCAGTAAACACACACATCTCCTCTATCGCTTCTGACTTTGCGCAACCAATTCCTGTTACCCTTTAAAAATTAGCACGTTTCTCCTCATAAGTTCAAAAATTTACTATGTTATAAATATTGTTAGGAACTGAATATTCCTTAACTATCTTATCATCATTTATAGTGTTATCTGAGTAATCAATTATTGAGTTTTTTTCAACTTGATGTATTTGGGCATTTCATTAGCATAAAATGGAAATTTAGGGGGGGGGGATGTCAATCATAATAAATAGTTTAATGTATAATACTTGTATTCTTAACGGATTAAAAAACATCTTGGAGTTTCTGTCACATTTCAGGAGAAAAAACTATATATATTTGTAGAAATAAATAATAAAGGTTTTTAAACCTAAATAAATTTTTGAATGAGAGTAACAATAATTTGAAATATAACAATATCTTCATAAGTCGTGTAATCTCTCAGAAATGTTCAATGTTGGTAAAAATAAGATGAGAAATAATGTATTGCTATAATATCAATTAGAGATCACAAAGTTATGAGCAATTGTTGAGTGTGATAAAAGCGTTTGGATTGCTACCTCACACCATAAAATTTTACTCCATTTCTCAGGCGCATTTCATTTTAAAATGCCATGCACTTCTGTAATTTTAGGGCATCCTTTAGTAAAGTTATATATAATTCAAATTTTTTCCGCAAATATTATTGGTCAAGAAGTTTCAGTTTTTTTAAAGACTTTATTCCATTATCGAATATCTATTGAAGCAATTCTTGGATGAAATATCATATTCACATTGAATTAATTTTATATTTTAAATTGAAATTATTTTACTGTAAGGAAAGAAAATTATATTTTTTATGACATATTTTACACTTCCTTAAATTTTTACGCAAGTTCTAAATTTGAAACTCATTTAAATTGTAATTTCTTTTCCTCTCTGTTTTCTTAAAATAATATTATCAGACTATTCGTAGTTCATATTTGCATTAAAAGAAACTTGATGCTATTGTCAAATGAGATAAAATTTGACTTTCATTCGTTTTCTTATAATAGAATTGAGTATTAGATACACAGACCTGAAATATAATCCCAATCAATTACTTTAAAGTTTGACAAACATGTAGGAAAATATCTATGTAAAATTTCAATTGCAAAGAGGTATTATGCTTTAGAGAAAAATGCTTAGATAAAAGGATTTCTATACTAGAAAGAGAAATTCAGGTTGACAGTTTTCACAGAATCACACATGAGTCTCTTCCATTTTTAATATCCGTGTATAGAAGTTCTGTTCGAGCATTACTTTAGTCCGCTCCGAAAAAAATGATGATTGATGAAACTGATTTGAAAGAAGCAATTTGTTTACTCTAATTTGTATGGTGAAGCTTGACTTAACGCGTTTGTCACCCCGTGAATCAAGTAATGTATTTATCTCGTAGATAATGTATTTGACAGGCGCATGCTTCACGTATGAATGAGTCACGCATGCTTCTCGTGAGTTATTTGGCATTATATTAGCAATTATTAGCAGATCAAAGAAATTTTCTTCCTTGCGACATTTAAAAGGTTAAGATTTCTTCACGAAATATATGTTATCATGTGCTCTGTACATTATATGTAACTGAAGTAAATTAATATAAGATTAAAAAATTATTAAATAATTATGATAGTGAAATTTAATATTTAGAAATTATGCTTCAAATGGTAAAATTGTTTCACAGTATATTTTCAAAATCATAGAACGGTTAAAAAACGCTTGTGAATAAATTTAACTTTTGCAAATCAATTTACCGTCAATTTCAATACTAGTTCCTAATCACAGCTGTTAACTTAAGAGTGAAATGAAAGTAATTCTAGTAAATTCTACATTTCAGAATGAACAATAATTTTATAACATATTTATTGAGACTTTTCTTCATATCTTATTGAGACTTTTTTCTCTCTTTATACAAAGCTGGTTCAAAAAGTACTTGTACTTCAAGACAGATGATATCATTAAGCTAAATTACTTTTACCACTGGGTATTGCCATCCCATATAAGGCCGAAACAAATTTGATAAGTATTAATAAGTTAATTTTTATTTTTAGCCATTTGCAGAGAAATTAAAATTTGATTGTGACCCTGTGGAGTCATCACCTCCATTGAAAAGTGAGGAATGGAATAATTATTATAAATAAAATTGAAGCTAAAATTAAAATGTTGGGTTGTTTCCCGTGAGTATTTTCAAATAAAGGTGAATATAGGCTGGAAAAGTTGCGATGAAGAATTTTTCAACTGTGAATTCTGTATTATTACATGTATATAGTATTCGCATATATTATATACATATATGTATATGTATGTACTATAAGAAATCGCAGTTTGATTGTCACTTCCTTTATTTTTTTTTTTTTTTTTGCTCTGTTCTCACTTTTCTTGTACCTTGCTTTACTCTTCCATACATTTTTAAATACTAAAAGATGATAACATCTTTCCTATATTTTTGTAAAGAAGTCAATACAAAACTCATAAACAAATTTCATTTTCCTTTCAATTTCCATTTAGTATACTAAACATAAGTAATTAATAAATTCTGATAGTAAATCCTTTGAATATCCTTATCGTAAAAGAAAGTTAACCATGGTAAAGGTAATGTCAAATTTTCTTACTTCTTATTAATTAAATTAAATTAGTAAATTATTGCTGTAATTATAGTTACCTAAGTATTATTCTGAATATTTCTCAAAAACTGGGGCTGTTTATTAGAAAGTCATTAAATCAGTTTTCTTATGCATATTTCAACCGATAAAGAATTTAGATTCCTTAAAATAAATTACAAAAATATATCTGAAAGGATTTCATTGAATTCAAAATAAATTCAGTTATAAAAGTCTCGAGTAAAAGGTAATCATTTTTTAGAACTTATCTAATTTTATGATGAAATTTTAATATTATATATATATATATATATATATATATATATATATATATATATATATATATATATACAGAGAGAGAGAAATTTATATAGGTGAGTACATTTATTTAAGTAAATGTAGGAAATTGCCTCTAAAAATGTGTAGTTTGAATGATTTTTAGATGAATGCAGATGGTTTTTCTTTAATTTTAAAGAATATACATATTTTAATTCGAAAAACATGTGATATATTATTCTTGTTTTAAATAATCAGTTTGATATTATTTATTGAAACGAATGTTGACATTTGGAAAAGATGATTAAATAGAAAATTACTTATTACATTTCATTTATATCAGAACGTGCAATTAGTAGTTTTTTTGAATATTAGAAAATTCTTTGCAACTATTTTCCCTCAATAATTTTATGCTTCAATTGTAAATTTATTTGTAAAGCAGTTGAAAATAGGTAAATAATATAAATCGACTTTTAAAATTCATTCAATTAAATTGAATTTTCTTATTTTTTACTCAAGAGTTTAATATTCTTGAAATTTACATTCTTGAAAATCATTACACACATACCAAATAGTTTTCCGATAAATCTCTGTATTCATAAGTGAAATAAGAGAAGTTAATTATTTTACGAATTTAAAATTGCTTATCATTATTGTTATTATTGTACATTTAAATAAATATTTTAATGATAAGTATCTCATTTTCATAATTGTGGCATTACATCACTATAAATGTATAATATAATTTGCTCAGTATTTAAAAATATCGAATTCTTTTTAATACAAAAAGAATTGAAGTAGCTGAAAGTTGCTGGTAAATACGTATGCATACCTATATATTATGTGTGAATTATCTATGCCTATGCAATGATACATCTTTTAAGTAATTAAACAATATTTGCTCCCTCTATTTTTTTTGAAGAACATATTTAAAATGGGAATAAAAACTAAGCTGTAAAAATGATAAAAAAATATTAAATGTACCATGCAAAGTTTTACAAAGAACAGATTTAGTCGCCAGAGATAATAACTGGTTCTAAAAATAATTATTAACTTATTCAAATAATTATTAGAGTTAATGCAAACAATAATAGGGCATCAGGATGAAAATTTTAACGATCTATTGATTCCTTCAATCATCCATTAACTTATTCATTCATTCACCCATTCGTTCATTTACTCATTCAAATATCCATTCACTCATTAATTTAATAATTCCATTTCATATCTATTCAATTACTCGTACTAATAATCTTATTCACTCATTCATTCCTTCACCAACCCCTTCATGCATTACTTCATTCAAATATTATTCACTGTTGCATTCATTTATTCCTTCACTAATTAATCCATCCATTCGTTCTCTACCTCCTTCATCTTCTCATTTACTCAATCATCCATCCGTTTATTCCCTCATTCACTTATTCATTCAATCATCCGTTTATTTACTTATTCACATATTAATATACTCATTATTTCAATATTTTGTTTGCAAATCAATCCTATCGCTCATTTACTCATAAGCTTATTCACTTATTTATTCATTCAATGACTTATTCATACATTAATTAATTCATTTACTCATTCACTATTGCAATCATTCATTCAATTACTAGTTTATTCTTTCATTCATTCGTTCCCTCACTCATTCATCCTTTCTTTCAATGAATCGCTTGTACTTTATTTATCCTAATTACAATCCCTCATCCATAATCATTAAAGCACTCATTCCCTCATCAAATCATTCAGTCACTCATTCACTCATCGAATCATTCAATCACCGATTCACTCAATCTTTCAATCACTCACTCATTCATTCTTTGACATATATATTCAGAAAAGATTATTTTGAAAAGTGGTCAGATGGCCAATTTTATTGTTGAGTAGAAAAATAGGTCACCTCTGGTGTTAATAAGTTATCATGTTATAAAATTGCTTCAATATTCATTTCATTCGAAATAGGTTTAATTCATTGTTTCATCATCCATGGCCGATATTTCGCTTTAATACACAATAGCCTTCCTAACAAGCCATTTAACATGGAAAGATGGCAAACATTGTTCGCCATGATATGTGAATCAGGATAAATAACCTCCAAGCGCCCACCTGCTGTCTTCTCTATACAGCTCATTGCTAATTCTCTCAGATAAGCACTCTAATGATTGGCTTTCATAATCAGTTCTCTCCTTAGAGGTGCAAGCGGAAGCATATTCTGCACTAATTAACTGATTAGGGATATGCTCTCTTCTTTGAAAATGTTTTATATATGTTTTATAAATGTTTGAAATATTTTCAATTAAAGAAGAGACAGGAAAAAGTGGTATATGCAATATTCTTTAAATGCGAAAGTGTGTTTTAACAGTGTTTCCCGAAAATTTTCTGCAGATAATTTTTTTTAATTAATATATTTTAAATCATAGGTAATAAATTATGTATTTAAAAAATTCTGTGAGTCTGGGATTGTACTATGCGTTTAAACATTTATTACCACACAGTTGCTCCAAATAACTAAATGTATATGTTAACATAAATATTTAGACAGACACAATATTAATTTGTAATAACTTAAAACGTTCTAAGAAATTTATAATGAAAAAGGATATTCACATGTATTATTAATAATTATGAAAATGTTTCAATCTAGATGACTAAAAATTATCAAATAATTTAAAAAAACTAAGTTTCAATTTTTACAATTCGTTATTTATTTTAAAACTTATAAATGACTTGAAATATGTTTTTATTTTTCAAAATATATGTACTTAACTTGTATAGTTAAAAATAATGTAAATATTGCAGAAATATAATCTTACATAAATTTCCTCATGAATATAAAATGTCATTCTAAGGAAAATTGTAAAATATAAAGTTATAGTTAGTTGCATTGAATCTTAAGTATTAACATTTCGGTTCATTTTATACATTGGTTTATTAATTTTTGAATTTTGAAATTAAATCAAAATTAATGTACTGCATCAAAACATATTCCATTTCTTTGTATTTCATTTGTTATTTCAAGTTGAATATAAATGTAATTTACTTCTATACCTAATATTGTCATGTTAAATTTTATATATAATCAGTGATCATAATAATTATATATGCGGGTATCTCTGTTAAGAAATCGATGATTATGTATATGGTACATTTCCAATTGAAGCTCACTTAAATATCACTCGAACAAAATAATAATTTCCAAATATTTTACTCACTCCTGAAAGCATCTGAGATTATGATATAATCCTTTGTAAATATTCTAAAAGTAAACATATTGGGGGAGCTTATTTAATATAGGAAAGGATATAATTTTTGAAATAAATATATAAGTATTCTTTAAACATTATTTCACACAAATATATACTAATATAAATGTTATTTGCACATTTGGCTAAGAAAATCATTCATATATTTCTCAATTTATCTTAGTAAAAGGAAATAAATTATATCAAATTTAACTACTTAAAACTTTGGAAATAATGATATCAATATATTATTTTGTTATTATGGTTCAAGAGCTTCTGAATAGATATTTTAAATTGTGTAAGCTAATACTGTTACAAATATGGGGAGATAATGATCTATACAGAATATATAAGCTTCAAATTTACCTCCAGGTCAATTCCATTCGTATACATGAGTTATACGCTGAGAACAATTAAAATAATTGAAACGCAAGAAAATAAATTACGTAGAGTTGATGTTGTCATTAAAGCATTAAAAGACTTTTTACGCATCAAAAAATAGAAGATTTTCTTCATAACTTTTTTCTTTATCATTCAATGTTCTTAATTGATATTAATGCATGCAAATTAGTTTTAATAATAATATTTTTAGTTCAAAAATGCTACAAATATCACGTAATGATTTTTAAGTTTTGAAGCGAATTAAATTTAAATTTTTTTAAAAATTATAATTTAAAAATTTAATAAATTAGCTTACTGCTAATTGCTTCTTATTTTCAATCGTAATTTTATTAATTAATTAGGTTTATTAACTTAGCACTAGAAGAAATTCGAGGGCTTTTAACGATTGACCTCAAAACTTTAAGCTCCTTCAAGAGACAAAGTCTTTACCTTAGCTGGCACCTTCCTATCCTAACTTCCCCATCACTTCAACGGAAGGTCTTTGAGCCATGACAGATTTAACGCGCATCAGTTCCGGCTACACGGCAGGTGTTTCTTGGCATCTAGGTTCTAACTCATGACTCGATGAAACCACTTGCTACCAATCGTAGTTCGTGTTTTGAAAATTAATTAAATTATTTGATTAAATTTCATGAAATGTAGATGTTTCATCGTTTTGGTTGAAATTGGGGAATGCTTATTGGTAACTATAATTTGAAAATGTATATATCTAAACACTTGTTAAAGAGCAATTCACTTTTTCTCTGAAATACGCTGAATAATAAAACTTTTTAGTAAGATATTTGTAGAAACATTTCTAACATATATTTAATCTGAAAGTAATTATAAATCAAATAATGCAAGATATTTTTAAGACAATGTATGGAGTTGAAACTCTTATGTCATCAAATGTTTGATGAAATCCATAATCATAAAGATTGCATTCACTTTGTAAGCCTTCGCAACACAAACTTAGAACATATTTTAAAAATACTTAGAAAGGTTATTTTTATGAAGGAAAAAAATACCAGCATATTTAATAAGAAAACTGAATACAGATATTAATTTAATCAATGAATAAATAAATTACTTTTTAAATTTATTTAAATATTAGATATAAGCAGGGTTATTAATTTTCGCTATTTCAGCTGAAAATTACTAAAATTATTTAGGTTGACTCACGATTTGATTGATGATGACGATTCTACGATTGATCCGACGATTTTATATATATCGCTAGTTAAAGAGATAGCCAAAACTGAAATTAGAAATATTACGAAGTATGAAAAGTTCTTAAATAATAAACCAAAAATGTACTTAAATACATCGCACAAAATGTATTAACTTAAAACTACCGAGATCCTAAATTATAATTTCATACTGTAAGTCAGACTTCATTAAGATCATAGTAAAGTAAAATAAAAATAACAATTAAAACAAAAATTGGAGGTAATGTAATTAATACTGTTCCATCGAGGGATTATTACTGAGTTTTAATTATTACTAAATAATAACCTAGATATCTGGATAAAATTTATTTTTCAGGTCTATTGATGGCTCTATACATACTCATATACATTACGTGTACAACTGTTAATGTTGATTCGCTTGGTTTTAGGGGATCGTAGATTATAGAAATCATCAGGAAAAAAAAAGAACAATTAAGTGTGCCGCGTTTTTCAATGACGATCCTTGAAAGGTTGAATAACACTGAGCAAAATCAATAAGACTTTGGTTGGTGACTATGTAGAGAATAAACAGAATGCACTGCGTAGAGTATAATTAACAAAAACAAGTTTCTAACTCGATACTATTTTTAGTAATAATTAAAACCTTACGATATCCTTCATATCTATCATCTCTTTCTCTCTGTATATATATATATATATATATATATATATATATGTGTGTGTGTGTGTGTGTGTGTACATACTTATTGCCAATTATAATACGTTTATTGGACGAGAGAGACGATTTAGAATGAACAAAAGTTTTATGGGACTGTTCTTAAAAAAAATGTCCTATAATTTTTAATCTTTTGGGCTGCGATCACAAGAAAAAGACTCCACTTTCATGTCAGTCATGACTCTATTGTAGTTCCAGGATACTCCTTCCCGTGCCACGATGCTACTCGGTGCTCAACCATTGAGGAGATATTATGTCATATTGTTATCTTGACATATTTAGCATAATCACTAAATGGTTTCTTGGTTTATAGACTACAGGAATGTAACAAAAAATGAAAAGTTATTAAATATAAGAATATATATTTTCAAAGTTTTTTTTTTCTGTTGGTCAGTTGCAGTCTATTACAATCTATTGCATTCACAGTTTCGTGACATCTGAGGCAGAGTACGCCAAGTTTGGACGCTCATGGTTTCTCACTTTTACTATGTCAAATCATTCATGTGGATTTTCTGCCTTGATTCCATTTAGATTGAAGAACCAGAGGAGAAATATAGTTCTATTGCCAAATTATTTTCACTAAATGGCCTCTAGTTCGCCACATCTATATTGATGAACTTTTTTCCGCTTTGGTAGTAAGAGCAACATTTCTCTTTCTGAATATTCATAATGTTATGTTTCGCTTCATCCTGACGCACAACTTCCATAGATAGATTTGTGGTTCTCTTTATCCTCAGAATATAACTGTCAGTTAAGCAACTCATCTCTTGCAAGAAATTTGTATTCATGATTGCGGGAAAGTTTCATTTTATTTTTTGTTAAATAAACTTCATTACTTATCTGTATTTGCAAAGAGAGAGAAGGAATTATAACGTCAGCGACTGATTAGCTGATCACACGACCATTTTTCGCTCAGGTCGAAACGAAAAGGGGACATAGCTACTACAATTTTGTTTCCAAAACAACTTGTCAAAGCAAAATTTTCCATTGAATGTTTATTGGAGAATAAACTTTTTACAGCTATTAACTGCACGCCTCTATCAATTAAGGTACTATTTTTTCACCCATGGATGGAAATACCTTTATACTCCAACTCTTTAAGATAAATTTTTGACTTTATCTATTTTTTCCAAAGCAATAATTTTTATCTCCAATTTTTATTTTTACTTTATACTAACTGGTTTCAGAAAACCTTCCCGGGGTGGGGAATGGCCCGCAAATTCTACAATTCACAGACGTTCCATTTACCTAATTTTTCTTCGGAGAAAGAATTTTTTGTTTCTCTGATCTTATTATTGTAGATTTGCTTTTGTAGATATTGTATTACCTAATTGTTTTTAGAAGAAAAACCTGTTCTTTTGGTGAGGAAATAAAACATCGAATCCACGAACAAATTTTGGGGTTTGAAATTATCATTTCGGTCGTGTATGCATCTGCGTAGTTTTACCAATCCAGAAATTTCCAAAGTCCATCTACAGCAATTAAATCACACAAATCTGTAACATTTGTGACCTTCCGAAGCTTATACAACAATAGACGAAGGCCGAGAAGAATATGCATGTGAATTAAACGTGCATTTTATTATCTGCTCACTGTGCTTTTCGAAAGTCAGCGAAGCAGTGGTATTGCGAAGGATGGAATTTTTCTAAAAACTAATCTGTTAAATTTCTGCTAGTATTTAAAATTTTTGTGCTATAGATTCATTAATATATTATCCACCCTTTCACCTAATACACTCATTAAAATATTTGTTTGAATTGTAACTCAACCAGTAGTAAAATGTGTGTTTATACTCGTATTACTATACCAAACATGAGACTTGAGAAAATAACATTTTAACAAGATGCTGTAAAACCAAAAATTATGCAGAAATACCAATTCAAAGCAACCATTCACCCAAGAGATACAGAAAGAAAGTGATTAGAAGAAACTGATTCATTTACACTGAAGAATGTTGACACTAAAGAATAAATGAATATGTTTAAATAAAATCCATAAGAATTTATTTAAACATATTCATTCATATTGAATAGCTTTAAAATAAAAGGAAGAATAAATTTGTACCTAAGGATCAAACAAATACAAGTACCAAATACGAATTGTGTTCTTTTACATTCTTTGCGATGTGGCACAATAATGCTTTTATCATGAACTCTTTACTTATTTGCTGATTTATTGAGTTTATTATATATATATATATATATATATATATATATATATATATAATTTGGAACCACAATGAAATAACATAATTTCTTTTATTAAGGTATTCTTATGGTAATTCAATGTATTCTGTAATCTAAAATAGGTATTGCCTGAGCAATTTCCTAAATGAACTGATTTCTGCAACTTTCCAGTAAACTCAAATGACATAATTCCTTTCGAAAACTTTTAACCTTAAATTTCTTTATAAATTGTATTTTACGCTCTTTCGGTAAAAATAGAAAAAAAAAATGTTCATCCTTGAATACTTTCGTTAATTATATTGGAAATTTCTCAACACAATTAACATTTTTTTTTGCAATAACTATTTTAAAAATGCATATAGATGAATCTGAATACTCAATTTTGAAGAATTCTTTTGCATTTTTTAACATAATGTTTGTTAATTTTATTCTAAGCCTATAATCCATGTGCTTGAGACACATATAAGGAAAGAAGAGTTTCATTCAGATTACATAATTTTTGTTAGTTTTTGAGTTAATGAATATTTTTAATTTTAAACATTTTAATTTTTCATTAAGATATCTTACATTTTTAGTTTTTTTATGAAAATACTTATAACTTTGTGACGTTAAGCTATTTGCTGTTTTCTCTTCACTAGCCTTGGAGACTTGGAGATTAAGAATGATTGCTATAAATAACAATTTCTTCCCAACCAAAATGATACGTGAGTAGCTAAATTAGAGGCAGGTAGAAATAAAGTGAAGTGCGGTAGATATGAAAGTATATAAGCAAACCTAGATTCTCACGATAGAGGTTGAGTTTCACTAGCGTTGAGTATATGACTTATAGGTTGTAGACGAGATCAAGAGTGGCTACGGGTGAGAGTGTTCGTGGTAAAACCAAAAATAAGTCGGCTTCAACCGAGAAGGTTGTGGGAAGTTGTGGTAAGCTAACTTTGATTTGATATTAGTGAGACAGGCAAATATATCTAGGGCGTTACTTTGGAGAGTCGGTGTTCATTTGTCGTTATAGTACTAAACTGTGGAATAAATATAGTGTGTGAGATCTGTCTAACGCCTTCTTGCATAACTTATTTACTATTTAGTGTTAGTATATTTATTTTAGCTATGGCACAAGAGGCGAATAGGAATGTTATGTTGTCACAGCTTTACATAGTAAAAATTATCCATGATATCTGGAAATCATTATCAGTTTGGTTATTACAAACGAATACCAATCATTTACGGAAACACTCTCTTGAAACTAATTCCATACACATTTAACTAATAATGTTTGTTCTACTACAAATCATTTTACTGTAAATTGCGCTAAAAAGAACATATATTTCGTTTTAAGAAGCAAAAAAACAGTAAAAGGTGTACCGAATGAGGAAGTTTTCAACTCTATTCACATAGAGTTCACTAAAGTACTGTCTGTAACAAACAAAATTAAAAGTAACAACTACTCTTTTGAAGTTTCAAACTCAAGTAGAACGTTCTGTATTAAATAAGCAAAACAGACTGAGTAAAGTAAGTGCATCCCCAGAGAATTATTCGCGACGTTAGACTTTCCCATTAATTTCACGATACGGATGGCGAAACGTAATGATTAGGGGGAAAGGAATTCCCGAGATCTTGTATAAGATCCTAATTTTGCTGATAAACTAGAATTTACAATTATTTGATAACACTGTAGCAGGCTTGTTATGAGATTTGTGTATTTAGTTCTTTTCTTGCAAATTATTTCAGAATTCGAATGTAACATGATAGTGGTAAGCTCATTTAAGAGTGGGGAACTTATATTCCGTGCTATTAAATTAAGTTTTCTTCGTTTGTGTTTATTAATTTCACTCAATTGATTTTTTTGAAAAAATTAAAGCAGTTGTATTTTAAAAAATAGAGCAGTTAAATTAAAACAAGAAGTAGCGCATCCATTCTAAACTATTTATTTAATTTTATTTGTTACTTTATTTATATAAATATTTTTTTCTCTTTGTATATGAGTATTGCTCTACACTACCAGTATTCTCAAAAATAGTATATTATAAAGCTCGTATGAAACTTCATATCATTTTACCTTAAACTCTTATGAAAGAGATAAATCCTTGTGGTTTTGAGTTGAAATTCATATTCACATGGGGTGATTTTCCAAAAATGAAAGTTTTGTGTTGGTTGAAGGAAATGTTCAATATGCAGATACTGGGTGCTGGAAATCTACAAAAAAGGGGTTTTTCAATTAATGTATGGCATAGAATTTTCAATAACAAGCTGATCAGTTCAATATTTTATCAGGGTACGTTAACAGGCGCGCATTATTTAGCTCTTCTGTAGGATGTAAAATTTGATTTTGCTGTGAATATGCTATTGTTTCAACTTAGGAGTACATAGTTCTGTCATGACATTACGTAATATTCTACAACTGAAGCAGTATCTGGAGTAGGCATTCGTGGAACAAATAATCTGGTATGATGGTTTTAAAAAGTGACTTCTACGCATTCACTTGACTTGAAAAAAGTGGATATATTCCTGTGAGGATACCTCAAACAATAAGTGTATGCGACTCCTCCCCCAACACTTCAAGACCTTAGGCAACACATTTGGATGCTTGTTCTAACGTATCCCCCGTTATGCTAAGACGTATGTAACATGAAATTCAAACAAGCGTCCATACGTGCATGAAAACATACAGATAGAAGATTAAATGGAACTTATACTTAACTGTATAAAACAGTGTGAAACAATTAATACTCTCTTTTAAAGCAACTGCACTTTAAGCTTTATTGAGCCTGGGTATTATGTTGAGACGGCTTAAAGTCTTAATTATTTCAGTTGTAAAAGAGAGAGGTGAGAGAGAGTTACTTTTTTAAACATTAGTCATTCTCATTTTCAACAGAAGGTGTTCAGATTAATTAGCTAAAAAGAAGCCTTCAGAACTCGATTAAATATAAATTTACAGGTATCAATGACAGTAATATAAATTTGTAGATACATTTCCTTACTTACTTTCCTATTAATATGAAATTTTCTTAGCTTTTTAAAATATCAAGCAACAGACAGCTACTTTTTTCTATCGCACACTTTGATTCTATTACCACATAGACAATCTATTACCACACTGACAAAAAAAAACCTATATATATATATATATATTCTATTTACTTGAGAATTGTTTCAACTTTCCATATTATTATAATTTTGTTACGGTTAACGATTCATTTTTATTCTCTAGCAACTTTTAAACGGTAGAAAGTTTTCAAGCATATCTCTTAAAAGACTTTATACTTTGAAGTATTTATTTACCTAAATTCAGCTTTGGTATTAATTTTATCAACTACATTTTTTTAGTATTTTCTGCATAAAATTATAAATTATAATGTCATGATTGATCCAGAATCATAACCTTTAAGGAGCTAAAATAAAAAAGGACAAATGTTGATAAATAATAAGTCTGAAGACGTGCAGGAAGGCATAGGAATTTGTTTGTATTATATCGCTCACCATACAGGGCCTCAATTGTGTGTTATATTCGCGAGTGCCATTTTCTTTGTTACCCAGATTACATTCAGTCGTGTTACCAATACTGGTACAATCATAAGTAAACTAAACTCTACGACCCGTATTTTTAAAATTCCTTCCTCGTTCAATATGGAGAATCTTTCGCATTGATAATCAACTTTTTATATTGACCCGTATGTAATTTCTTAAAAGTTGCCTTAAATGAACTTCTCTGAAAAACATTATATTTAATTAACATCTTTTCAACTTCTCAATAGAATACACATAGTCCTCTCTATAATTAACAAATTTATTCTTTTGTATATTTATGTAAAAATACGAACTTTTCATAGTAAGCTCTTTTTGAAAAATCTGACACTTAAAATTTTTAATGTTAACAGATGCTAGTTATTTTTATAACAATATTAAAAAATTAGAATAAGAATTGTATATAACCTAATTAATTAAGATTATTTATAAAAATTCATTGTTATGTTCATGAATTATAATTTTATTGCGAGATACTTGCCAAGTTAGACCAGAAAGAATATTACAATTAAGAATCGCTACATAATATTATTTGTCAAAAAGTTTATTTTTAGTGTAATTGAAACATATAAATGTTACAGCAACTCAGAAAAAAGGTCGTGAACATCATTAAGCTATTGAATAAATGAGAATAAAAAAAACAGAAATGTATTAAAGAAATTAGAAAGTCAAATATCTTACGAGGAATAGAATGGAATTAAAAAAAGTAATTACGGAACTCAAGGATTTATCTATAATTTTGGAATTTGGCTCCAAAATAACGAGATCAATCGCTAATATCATCATGTATTGTTTTTTTTTATTCAAATAAAACAAAATATTGGATTAATAATGCAAGAAATTGTTGGTTTCAAATAATAGATTACACAACTAATTCTTAATTTTTTATAGTATTTCAGTTTCGAAAAAGTATTTTACTATCTAAAAACAGTTTTTACCATAAACTTCCTTAAGCACAATGTATTTTTATCTATTCCCAAAGAATTAATATTTTTATGGGGAGAAATCCTCTTCAAAAGTATTTTCATTGTGTTAAGGGCTATTGTCACCTTACTCTGACTAAATGTACTTCTTTAATAATAATAAGGAAAAAAAAAGAAGTATTCTTTATCATTATACTAGGTTAGAAGTGTATGATGCTACAAGTTAATGTTGTAAGCTTTGTGTGGTTTGTAATTTTTAATTGAATTGTGGATTCATCATGTAATTTCGAAAAAAATTAATAGCGTATGGAATAATCGAAGTTACGTTGTTAGTTCAGCGGAACCACTTTTCTAAATTCTAACATGTCGAGGATATATTAAGAGTAGAATATCCAGGTCAAATATAATGTGATAAAATTTGCGTTTTTATCTATTTTATTCTAAAAGTTATGGGTTCAATCGTATATCTTCATTTAAAGTTATTAATTATACCGCTTGTTTGAGTATTATTATTTCTAAAACACAAATGTTTATACCGGATTAATTTAATATATTTAAAGTGATTTAAGTCTGTAATAAGCTTGGTTCAAAATTACATTAATTACTTTCTATCGTACAAGGAGTTGATAAAAAAAACAAATATATTCTAACCAAGAAATCGAATATTCAAAAGGGAAATTGTTTTTCAGTACAAGGACCTGAACATAATTAAATTTCCATGCTATGATTTAAATGAGACGCGCATTTTGTAATGTGGAAAATCCAGATTTCATATTGCCTTCGCTCACTACATATGTGTTAATAAATATTTGTGTCAATTATAACTATGAATTCATTTATGTTTCGCTATTTTAGGACAATAATATAACTACAATTTATATTAATGATCGAACATTTATATTTTTTAAGAAATTCATACATTTTTGGAATCAGACTTATCTTTGCACTCATACAAGTACATCCATTTCTAAAATTTTATTTGCAACAATCTATATTATTCCATTAATAAATATATTTCCTAATGTGCATTTTGGTAAAGAAAATTATTTATTCAAAAACATTTATCATATCAAATTGTTTTGTTTGTGTTTAGTTTTGAAAATATACATAACTAACAATGATGAATCAAACGCAGTAAATTTTGTGAAATATTCTGTTCAAAGTCAAAAGTAATTTATGAGACGAATAAAATGTAATAAAAAAAAGAATTTTAATAAAATAATATATATATATATATTTAAAATTATAAGGAATTCAAAACAAAAATAATTCTCTATTAAACTACTGTCTCCTTAATGTTATAATAGAGAATATGTTTTTTTTTCTATTACTGTTAGTACGATAGAAAGTATTTAAAGTCATTTTTACGAAGTTTATTGCAGACTTGAATAACTTTATTTGATAAAAATAATATTATTTTTCAAAATTAGTTTGTTTATTTTGCAAAAATATTTCATATATATATATATATTATTTTAAAAATAAATAAACATGAGATAAAGTAATCACGGAATAAAGTGAAACAAATATCACTTTTTAAACGAGGAAAAGTAACTGCAATAAGACTTTATTTAAATTATATATTTTTTAAGTAATAATTGTAAATGATCATGTAAATTATGTATACATGTAAATTTCTTTAAAGAAATATGGTAATACTTGCTCTTTAATATTAATATATATCATATATTATTATAAGATATGCATGTACTAATTATTTTTAAAACATATATAATATGAAAAATATAACAAATAATAATAACAAACATAAATAATTTTTTAAAACACATATAAGAGCTAGTAACTTCTAGTGTTTCAACGGTAATTTCAAACTAAGAAAGCTATTTCAATTTTTAATAACCGTATGATTTATCTCATGCATTCCATTTTTCAAATATTCAAATTTATAATTGAAATAATTATATTAAATTACATAAATTATATTTTATTACACAATAATTATGTTAAATTACATAATGTTTAATACTATGATACTTTTCTTAAGATATAAATGTAGAACGGGGGGGTGACGAGATTGTACATCCCGAATCTATAATAGTTTGCTCTTACTCAAAGGGCTCGGTTTGTCTAAGGGGGTAATTCCATTACTGGATTCTATGATCATTTTGTAAGAATTCATTGATGAGGCTCAACTTGTTTAACTTCGTTTAATATTTGGAGAGATGAAGATATTTACACATAAAACTATATACAGGTTATCCCTATTAGGAGTAAACAGTTCTTCTGAGACGGGTAGATGGCAGTCTAAATAACTTTATTCCGTATCGGCGATGGACATTGGAACATGCTCTGGCGTTTGGAGCATACTTCCTACGCGATTGATGCGAAGGAGAAGAGAAGCGGAAAGAGGAGGAAAGAGAGAGAGAACGAAATGTCGCTCAGTTTTATTCAAGAATAGGTGGCGCTGCATGAGCTACCAAATGACGCGGTTGCGTGGTGCCATCTATCGAGTAATTAAGGAACTGGTTTTACAATACATTTGAAAATTAATTCTTTGATTTTTAGCTGGAAAATCCTACAGAAATATTAAAATTAAAGATCTAAGAAATTTTTCAAGCAGACATTTTTGTTTACTGATAGCTTTAGAAAGATGAAGAATTTAATTTTCATAAGAAATACTCAGTATAAAATATTTATTAATAAATTTAAATATTTCCTTAGGTATATTATATAAGAGAGACAAGTGTTCGTTAAATTTCAAAACGCGCACAATTTTTCCTATCAGTGTAATCATTTACAATTACTATGAATTTTATTCATTTTATTCCTTAAATACTTCCGTTATTCTTTTATTCTAAATATAATTTTCTTCTGTCATAAAAATAAGTTATTCAATTAATAATTTCTCTTTTTTAGAAATAAATTTATAAGAGTAATAAAGAAAGCAAAAAATAGACATTTTGAATAAAATGCAACATAAAATCAAAATATGCTAATATTAACCCTCTATTTGAAAATAAAGGCTCTTACCTTTCACATGAAATCCTCTTTACTATTGAAATTTTTTTATAAATTTGTTTGTACATATTTAATTAATTATTTTACTTGACATTTTATTTGCATGTGATATTTTAAATCTGATGTACTCACTTGTATTGAGCAATTTTATACTTTACTAAAAAGATTACAGAATAAATTCACATTTAATCTTCATGATAAGCTTTGTCACACATTTAAATGGTTTTACAGTAGTAAAAAGAAAGCATATGATTATCATCTTTTGACGTTTACGTTATTCAAATCTGAGAAAGGATAAAATGCTATTGAAATTGCAGAAGATATCAAACATTTTCTACACAACAAATGTAAAAAAAATATCACTTGTAACTGCTATTTTATACTGAGAAGTTAAAATATTGTATTTAAAATGTATCACCTGATCTCATTCCTTTTTTTAAGCATTCATATACTTTTATTTAAATGGAAGTATCTGCGTTTTCATTTTCTTTGTTTGTTGAATTACTAATTATGTGCTTCAAACTTATTTTGTGTGACACATATTTCTTAAACTTCTGGAATAGCTTACAAATATTATTTTCTATTATTAGATAAGATAATGCATTGCCTTTAAATATTCTCTAATGTTCAGTTTACGTAACACATTTAAAATTATAAACTTATGAATTCGGAAACTTCGGATTTTGTAACGAATACTGATAATCCTAGTCTCGTGAAAATTAACTAGCAAACTTCTGTGAATATCGTGTTAAGTTCCATTGCTTATTGAATTCAGACTTCGTTATTCATTTGACAGTCTCATTTTAACAAAGCAATGATTTCGATAACGCTTTTATAGTATATTTAGCCAAACTCAGAATTTTCTACAGTCAGAGAAGTCCGAAGGATATATTTGAGAATAAGGATTTCATCACAATCTTTATGAATGAATGTTGATTATATAAAAAAATATTTAACGTATTTAGATTGTCTTATTAAATGGAGGAGATTGATTGAATTTAAAAATATATTGAGATAAATAAGAATTATTTGAAAAGGATCTATAATTCTAATCATTGTTGGAAATCACATTAAATGAATCATTCTAAAAAAACAATTCTACACATTGCAATAAGTGCACTTTCCAAGCCCACTTAAATTCAACGCTACTAGTATTCTGTCAGATAGCCTTATATAAACGTAGGAGCCATAATTCTTAACTCGATATGATGTCTTTAGTGATAAATTAAGTATACTGTAAAATAAATTTGCATAGCTCTTCTAATATAACTTCTATTAATAGAGAAATTAAGTTACACACTTAAAATAAATGCATGTTAAAATGATATAATAGAAAAAGTTATATCATTTTATCATGAAACTTTCAATCAATTTATCTTCCAATTATAAATAATCTGACTGAAGACGAACGATTAACCCTACATATTCCTTTTCAATTATAAATTAAATTATATATACCTAAATTATATATGTACGTACATACCTATAATTTAGTTTTTATTCTTGGCTGTATATTCTGCCTTCTTTCCCCTTTTCTCCTATTATTTTTTTTTAAATTTTTATTTTTTAAAACGCGTTCATTATTATTTTAAATGTTTCTGAATACATAACTTATTCACTCTGGATGTTAATACTTTTCAATGTACTTTTCAATCTATTTCTTGTTACTTCAAAGAGTTGTTTGGAAACTAATTTTTGGCTTATACACTACGTTTTTATTTTCATTATTTTTTCTCTAATATTTTCGTAAAGTAATTTTAAGTAAATAAATTTTATCATCTTTTTTAAATCTATCAATATATTTGTGAAGTCTTATATAAACCACTCAATCAGTTTTACTTTGGAGTTCAATAAATTCATGGTGAAAAGAAGGTACGTTTTGATATGAAACTGTGTAGTATTTCTTGTGTTTGTAAGAAATTTTTACATTAATATTTGTTTTATTTTATTATAATTTGCTCAAGTGTCTCTTTGAATTAGGCAATTAATTTCTTTCTGCTATTGATTTTGTCTTCTTTATGCAATTTCAACATTTTATTCATGATGACGTGTCGTTGGTGAATATTTTACATTACATTGAGTTTTAGATTCTTTAACTTTATGATTATTTTATCTCACTTAATTATAATTCCTTTTATTTAAGTGTTTTAATTGGTTTTATAACAACTTAGATAATTAGCTAAGTGTAAATTGGTATTTTGTGGTGAAATTAAAGGTGTTTACTATATATGTGTATTTTTTCTCTTTTTCCAGTGGTTGAATTTTGGAATTTTCTGATTTTTATTTTGTTTACCATTTTTTTAATAATTTAATTCACAAAAGTGTGATGGATTGGTAAATACTAACCAGTAAAAACACACATTATATCACTCCAAAGAACAGTATAAGTTTCATTACTTCAAGTCTTCTAAATTTTCATTTTCTTTCACTTTGCTTTATTTTGAATTGCTTGGCTCCTTAATAGTTTGTTTTCAATTTTTGTGTTTTAAATTGCTTAACTATTTGAGTAAATTTTTATTTAAACTGCACATAAATTAATATGATTATTGGTTACATTTTTTAAATATCTAGTTTTCTTCTCTCTTTCTTAAATGCTTTGCTTTAATTTTAGATTCTTTCAGAGTGATACATGTTTACGGAATACATTATTTGTATTTGTTATATATATATAAATATGTGTGTGTGTGTATGTATGTGAGCGTGTGTGTATGTGTGTGTATATAAAGCGTCACAAAGGATTTAATAAAATAGAATTATTAAGGTTTTTCTGTGAAAAGAAAAATACGACGAAGCTCTCTTCCACTTCCTCCTTCATCGCTGTTCTATCTACACAATGCTTTTCAGGTTCCTCAGATAGGGAAAAATGCTCACTTGCGCAAATTTTAATCACTTACATATTTATACCAAACCACATCTCACTAGTTTTATAATTTTTGCACGAAAAATTAATGATGAGTATCTCTCATAATAAACGTGTTCTATTTATTTATTTCACGCTAACAAATTAATTATATTCGGATATTGTTTTTAACATCCTCATCCGTAACAGATAGCTCATGTTGGTAAGTGAACTGCCACAGAAGTTAGGCATATTAATAAAGCAGACTTTTTAAGAATGTTTGTGCTAATAGTATCTGAAATTATATGTAATGACAGAAGGTGCATGAGTTGTTGTGAAAACTTAAAGTTTAACTAGACAAACAGAGGGTATAGGAATCGATCGGTGCTGTTATCGTTAAATAAGTTAAAAAAAAAACTTTTACTAAAACTTGTTTAGGGATGCATTATTAGGAAGATGTGAATCACACAGCTGGATCATGTATCGTATTAGATGAATCAGTTAGAATTTGGAAGTAATTGAGACATCTGGTACACTGAGGGATATAGAATATACTACATTCAGTGAAAATTCCCCTTTAAACAGCTGTAAACACAATTAAAAAAATATAATAGTAATGAGCAAGCCAATTTATGCGAATACAGTTGGGCTAAAAATATTATAGGATTCTATACATAATTAATTTGAAATACTGTCTGAAACTAGGAACGCAGAATCTAAACTGAAAATAATCTAAACTCTGCATCTACATTCGTTTTTTGTATATATTTTAGGATCAAGTGATCTTAGTGGCCTAACGAGCGAAACACAAAAAAGTGGAAGCTGAATGACCTTCAACTCTGAATACAGTCAACAACATTCAGTAAGCTCAAGAGATAATTACACCAGATGAAGATGAGTGAATTAGCAAAGACGAAGTATTTTCTTCTTTAAACATCAGTCATGGCTCTACGTATCAAATTATCCACTACGGACACACGTTCAGTCAAATGTGAGCACGATGGGTACCATAAATGCTTACCTCACCATACGAAACCAAACGTTTGGACATCTGTCAAAGTTTACTGGATCACTTCAACGAAGAAGGCGATGCATTTTTAAGCAGATTAGTGACCGTTGATGAAGCGTTGGTTCGTCACTAAGACTCCGAAAGAATCAACAACATGTCGAGCATTTAGACCTTGGAACACCCTCCCTACAGCTTAGATATCGTTCCCTCACACATGGATGCTCAGCATGTAGTGCAAAAAAGATATCTTGACAACGCGAAAGCCTTCTATCAGGAATGTATACTTCCTTTATATACATATATATATATATATATATTCATACATGTGTATATATTATACATACATATCACATGCATATTATAAATACATTTTAATCAAAAATATAAATGGGCGTGGGTAATAATTTAAAAAGGCTTGACACATAAATAATACTTTGAAATTTGTAAGATATTAGAAGATGTTAACTTTGGTGCCTACCTGTATCATAAGAGTGAGAGTTAACAAGCGAAAAAATGTAACTGGTACAGCTAATACCGATTATATAATCCCAATCACTTGGCATTGCATCACTTGTGAGTTCCTGACTTGTTCATATATTTGAAGAAAATCATCTTCCTTTTTTGTTTAGAAAACTATTTTGTGCGCACGGCAAGGTTTGACAGGATCATAGTATTTAAGTACCTTTTGTGAATTTTTTAACTGACTTCTTTATATATTTTGCAATATCTCCAAGAATTCTTCTGGGTCTATTGTTATGATGTATCTAATTCTAAGAGTAAATGAAGAAAAAAAAATGCCCTAACGTAGTTTCATGTATGACTTAGAGTTTGTGATTTAGAATTATAGTCTTAAAAGAATGACCATTTTTCGTTTGAAGAGGTTAAAACAATGAATACAAATTATCAGGAAATCTAGAAGTCCATTTACATTAAATGAGTGCTAAGTATCAGATATTAGCATTCCAATTCTGTTACACACATTCTATTTAAAATAAATATTTGTTTCGATATAGTACGAGTAACTAAAATGCTTCGGCTTGCATAATATCTACACGGCTTAGGATAGCTATATTTTGTGCGAAAGCAAATTTGTTTAATTCAATGATAAACTTAGAAACATTAGAAGTAGCGCATCTGTAAGGAATATTAAGATTTCAATAAAATGTAATACACCTATTGATAAAGATGCGAGATTCACTTGATCACAACATAAAGTCAAATAAATACAATGTGTATAGTTAGACAAATATAGTGTATCTTCAATAATGCGTCCTAACACTTCTTACTGCAATACATTCCGCAACATGGTCGGACATTATATGTTTATTTTATGTTGAATGTGATCCTGAGACGGATGAACTCATAAATCGTGAACAGCCACCATCATATTCTTTGTGACGTGGAGGAATCTGGCGCTTCAGTTGGTATCATAAATGGTCTATAAGACACAAGTTAGGGGAGTAGGCTGGACATGGAAGAGCCTGAACATGACGTAGAAAGTCTTGAGCAACACGAGCTGTGTTCGCAAGAACATTATCTTGCAGAAAACTTCTCCCTGGAATACAGGAAATATCTTATGTTAGGTCAAACTATATCATCAACGTAACGTTAGATCCTTAATGTTCTACACACCATGGTTATATCAGACAATCTATCATAGACTCTGCACCCAAAGACCATTATGCCTGTTGTGAGGGCAATGTGTCGTGCGAAATTATGCGTAGAATTGCACCGTTTACTAGGGTGCTTCCCAACCCATTCACTGTTTTCATCAAAATGATTCGGAATTTATCGGAAGAATTACGTTTCGCTAATTTGTGGCATTCCGCGTCACACTGGCTTGACATCATTGTAGATGAACTCGCTGATGTTTCGTTGTGAAAGGCAGTACTAAAAGGACTGGAAAATATTTGCTGAACAACTTTCAGCCTTAACTCTCATTGTATGGTGAAACGAATTGCTATGAAATACATGAGTGCTTGCTACACGATCATCTCACTTTGTCATCTTCCTGATCGCTTCAGAACTGTTACTTCACTAATGAGTAACATTTCACGTCTGGTTCTCCCAACATGTCGGCTCGCTCCGAACGATCAATCTGATGAGCAACACGTTCAGTTGACCAGCTTTCGGTTTTCATGCCAATGATCAATACTCTATCGAACTCATTTAACTGATTGAAATGTCTTCTCACATGTCTACCTAGCATTCTGCGCTTTCTAAAGTCCTCCCATAGTCGGAATGGGATAATTATGTTTATGAATTTTCCACTATAGGTTGGTTTGTATAGGACCCACTTCCTGATTGCAGCCGTACTGCAGGGTGTGTGCTCATCCAAGCATGGATCATTTTCCCATCGAACATCATTTAAATGTTTTACAAAGTTTCGCGATATTAACTTGTTTGCCTCTTGGTGCACTATTTTTAATGTTTCTGGGAGTATTTGTCAAAAAATTGAAGACAAAGATAAATTCATTTCTCAAATAAATCATGTATAAAGTATTTTTTATACGCCAGAAAAATAACTAAGTGGATTTGTGTGTGTTGAGTAAATTCTAATTACATCAAAAATTTTATTTGTGTGTTTTTATCAATACTTGCAAAACATTTCTGTAAGATGCATAATATTTAACAGAAAATTTTCGTTCTGATTTTATTTGTTTGAATTTTCAACGGCAGCTTTAATCTCACAGTAAAAATTAAAAGTAGAGATGTTCTAAAATTTCTGTCTATCTGTGAAATTCTATCTATTCGTATTTTTAACAAAATCCACTATCAGTGAAATTACTATCTAAGTATAATGTTTCTCTTTGTATTATGTACTTGTTGAAATTATGTCTTCCCTAGAATAATCTAATGGATTTAGAAAAAGCATTTCAGCTTAAAGTAAAATCTGCCGAAAACATTCCCAGAAATGTTAACAACGTTCATTTCATTTTTGTTCCCACCATCTGTTGTGTAAACACCCATTTAGAGATATAGTATTTTCTTTATACAATACATATAACTGTATTTAATTATATACATAACTGCGCATTTTCGAAAATTTCTTTAAGGGCTGTTTGCATTTCTTACGGTTATCTTACTCTTTATAAAATTTTTATTATTAAGGCTTAAAATATTTGGAAACTTTTGTAACTTTTCAAACTGTGAAAGATAATTTACTTTTGAAAGCGTTTTACATCTCATACATTTTTTTTTTTTTATAGAGAAGAGATATTTGTAACTGAAGTCAAATTATGCTTATTCATAATTCACAAATAAGAATATTTACATCATGAAACTAAGTTTTTTTTTATCACCTGTGAGATCAATTTAATCATTCAAATATTAAGAATTTTTGAAAAAAAATTATTAGTTCTTATAAATTAAATTATATATAATTAAAATTGATGATTTTTTCTATTTGTATATACTTTACATTAAATACCTTGGCTGACATTGTAATTTGGTTTTGGTCTATTTGATTAAAAAGACTAAAGGCTGATGCAAGTATCCCATTTCGAATCACATAACTATTTAACTGTGAGTCAAAAAAGTATGAATTGAATGCGCATGCGCATAAGATTAGCTCTAGTTTCCCGAGAAAAAGAAAAACATATAAAAGACATATATTCTATTTTAACAAAATTATTTTACAACTATCATGTTACTTTTTTCTCTTTCATCTATAAATAATATTTTATTACTAAAAATGTATTTATCTTACACTCACGTTTGGGAACCTTAGCCATTTCTGATTATGATGCATACAAGGGAACAGAGCATGTTTCAACTCGTAAAAGTAGCTCCTTCAATCATTATTTAACTATTTTTAATAACATATGTCTTTGTTAAATTTACTCAAAGGCTAAAACTCTATGAATTTTATTTAAGTTTTGGAAATTCTAGTTTTAAAAGGCTCAGCTAAAGTTTCCAATTTTAAGAAATTTAACGTGAAAGTACACCTTCAAAACACACATTTCGGTGTAAATGTCAAATTTTAATTTTTTGATCTCATGTTAAAATTCAATTTATTTATCTTTACCAATATGTTTGAATTTTGTTTCTACCATGTCCTCACTTTCTACCTTGTTTTTAACCTTGACTCAGACCCTAAGGTCTGAGTTTTACTGATGTTTTAAAATTACTTGATGATGAATTTATCTTACCGAAAAGGTTCTTGAAACAAGTAATTTTAATTTTTTCATTACTGCGAAACTCAATTTTTTCAAAATGATGCGCATCAATGAACCTAAAGTATAGCATATGTTCATATATATATAAAACTATTCTTGAGAATTTATATTAAGGTAGTAGAATTTTATATTATAATAAAGTGAAAATTAGAATATTTATTTTAAAAAAATTCAGTGTTCAAAGCTCAAAGTACCATAGATTCCTACGTAAGGGATGCATTGTCGAAGTAACAGTATATTCTTTAGATACAGCTATATTCCTCAT
Source organism: Nephila pilipes (assembly GCA_019974015.1). NCBI lineage: Eukaryota > Metazoa > Arthropoda > Arachnida > Araneae > Nephilidae > Nephila > Nephila pilipes. The sequence goes on from BMAW01024744.1 coordinate 324,882, forward strand.
TTTTTCAATTTCCCAGACATCAATATATTTATCTTCTGTTGTGTTACCACGTTTTGTGGAAGGTTTTAATTTTTGCTTGCATTTGTATAAAATATCCTTTTGATAGTAACACATCGATCAATAACTCCTGAGTCTAAAATCGAAAACAACATTTTTTTTGCAAAATTTTTTTTTATTCATCAACATAACACCTTTTGTTAATCACTTTTTAGGGTGATACAATCGTTGCAACGCTTTTCCAAATCTTGTTTTTTTTTTCTTTCCCCCCCCCATTTTTTTTTTTTTTTTTTCCTTTTTTTTTTTTTTTTTTTCGCAAGAAATCTTTTTTGTTGCGAGTAAATAGCGATAAATAGCTTTCTGAATCATCGACTCGTTGCTGTTTTTGTTCCATCGAAAGCAATCGTGGCACCAACTTGGAAAAAACCTTTTTCACATCACTTCAAAAAACCTTTTTCCTGGTCCGATCGACTTAAAATTTTGACACGTTTCAAGCAAAGGTTAGTACTCTAGAAAGACCTGGTTACTGGTTTACTACGAGCGCCATCTCTGGGTTAGTCTCGGGAGTTATTGATTGATGTGCTAAAACTATAAACTAACAAAACTATAATATTATGTTTTCCTTATTTTGAAGCCTCATAATATCATAAGATATATATATATATATATATGTGTGTGTGTGTGTGTGTGTGTAGGCATATTTTAGGTTAATTCAAAAAAATGTTCTACGAAGGTGTCTTATTTCGTTAATTGCATTTGCCTTAAATCTATACAGCAAATCAGTAACTAATACAAATATAGCAAGAATGTAATGCAACAGTGACTACTACAAAAGAGATAAATTTAAGAAATCTATTGTGCCTTGGGATTTTAGAAGTTTTTTTAAGAATAAAAAGGATTTTGAAAGAAAGATAAACTTTCAGTGTGTTCACTTTATTCCATAGCAGAAGATGCTTCAGTATATTTTCAAATATTTATAAGAAAACAGGTACAATTTAACATAATATTGAGCAGGAAGAGTTTGAAAACATTTCAATTCAAATTTATTAAACTTTTTATGAAACACTTTTTGTGAATTCTCTAAAAAAATATTAAACTGACATATTTATATTAGTGTGATTAATTTTAAGAACAAAACTTAAATATTTTAAAGGATTTTTAAGAAGCACTAAGATTACTACATTTTTTTAAAATAAAATATTGCAGAATTTTCTGGTAGATCATCACGAATGACTGAAGTCGCTACGATTGTATGAGCAACTCTCACAACTTAACAATTTAGTTGCAAAATCTCGATGCAGGCTCAACAGAACTAAACAGTTTAGTCCATGAACAAATAGTAGCTTATATACGCTATCACTAAGAATTTTTCCCACAGTGATGCAGTAAGTGAGTTACTTAATTAAAAAAAAAAATGAAAGGGATTAGTGATATCACGTTTGGTAATATTGATATCTTCAAGTATTAATAGGCTTTGGATATTAGTTATTAATCAATATTTATTGCTTATAATAAGTTAAGATTTCTTAAAAATATGTTTATTCAGTTAATTTATCATTTATCACTGTTTAGTATTATTTTGCTAGTCCTATTTGCAATACGCTGCATTAGAAATTCAGATGTGACTTAATAATAATTAAATGAATAATTTAGCTTAATATGGATAAGTAAATTTAAGGGATAAATTTATATCTAGAAATCATTTTAAAATATATAAGATTTTCCTATTTTAAAAAATTCCTGTATTTAAAGGCTCGTCGTCCAATGCAACTAAAATAATATTTTGGATAAGAAAAAAAACTGATATGTATCTATAATCAAAAGAATTTTACGATTTTCGCAAATGTGAGAAATTATGCATTACTTGTCTAGTTATGCATACAAAATAAACTGCAATAGTATTTACCCAATAAAGTTTTGAGCTATTAAATTAATCATTTGAGGCAGTAATAGATTTTCATATTTTAACTGTTTTTTCAAGGAAACAAAGACTTTTTTTTAAATAATTAAAACATTTCTTACAATAGAGTGAACTAATATAATTTAAAACAATAACACATATTTGCACGGAAGTTAAAATTCATTACTTTGTTTAGAGATACATTTACTTTTCCGTTAGCTTTTTTGATATTTCAGCTATCACCAGTAATTAAAAATTTTAAAATTGATTCTTCAATTAAATTAATGGTAATACTTTAGTATTGGAGTTTATCAATTAATTTTAAAATTTCCGTTCAATTCCAATAACTTGAACAGAAATCCTTCTTATACAGGGGATATATTTTTGTTTTTATGGTGTGTATTAAATGCATTATAAAAAAATTAATTCAAAATAGATATCTTTATAAATTTTTAATTATTAAATATCATAACATGAAACAACTTTTGATTGATTTGTAAAAAATTGTATTCTTAAAAATAAGTTGTGGGTATTTTTGAGAAATAAGTATTCATTAAAAATTTTGTAACTGAAAAATTTAATCTGTTTTAAGGTAAATTATAATTTTATTTATTTTAAATAACGTGAATTAAAAATTTATTTTTATTTTCAGTTAAAATGATTATTTTCTTTTTCTTTTTATATTATTATATCCTATTATTTTGATTAAAATATATGTTTATATTCCAAAAATTTCAAAACATATTCACAAGCACTTCAAGCAAAATACGACAGAACAATAATCCTGGACAAAAATCAACCTCGCGAAATATGTTTTCGCGCCAAATTCTCAAGGATGCCAGGCATTGTTAATATTTCAGCAGAAGTTGAAGCTTTAGAAAAATATTGTCAATACACAACGAAACTCTTTTAAACTTAATATCACCGAGAACCGATAAATTGGACGCGGATGCCAAGGCAATTTTCGCTTTTCACGAAGTAAAGTGCAGACCTATAGTACTCCAGGATCAAAAGCGGAAAGGCAGCATGTTGTTAATGTTGCGGAAGGCGATTTAAGACCGTACTCAATTGAGCTTCAAAAGCGCCATTCTGGATAAACGATAGCTGCCTTTGACGTGCTATCGATCAAAAAGCAGACCCCCCCCCCATAGAAGGTTCTTGGAGACTGGATGGATTATCCTGGTAACAGAATTTTCCGTACTGGAATGTCACAAAGGAGCAGTGTGTAATTCCTATTTGCCACATTCTCAGACCCTTTTCTTTGCTTTTTTATTACGGTTTTATCACGGGAAGTTTGTGAGGAGCTAGGTTCGCCAACTACAGTTGAAGCCTACGATTTCTAAGTTTGTTAGGAGGTAAAAGTTTCCGACAAGTTACCACAATTTCTCCGTCTATTTTTTTCTCTTTTCCTCCTACATCTTTGCAGATGGATTTTTTCCCCTACTTTCTTTTCGTAAGAAATGATCTATACATATTTCTCCGTAAATTTGGTTTAGAAAATATATTTTAGAATCGAATTTTCCATCAATTTATTCTTCATAATTATGAAGAAAAGTTTTTAAAACTGAATTTTGTAATTATAAGACTTGTATTTGAGGAATGATATATAATGATTATAAAAAGTATTAACTTTTTTTTCAAAAAAAAAAGCAAGATAATTTTTGATGATCTTTCTTTTTTCTTTGTGAAAGCTTATAAATTAAACAATATAAAATAAAACCTTAACAAGTCCTTCTTAACTAATGAATGTAATTAATATCATTACAATACATTAAATATATATATTATAATTGTTTTTCATTATTTTTATTGTTTTTATTAATACTTTCTGTGAACTTATTTTATTCAAATAATTTTATAAATAACACAGTAAAAGGTTCAGTCACCCAAAGTACGTTTTGTTATAATTATTATTAAATTACTCCATTAAATATAAGATTTAAAGTCAACGATGAAATATCGAGAAATAAACAACAGTAAACTTTTCCGATACTAAAATTAAAAGAGACGATAAATTATTGAATTGAATATGTTTAAGTTAATTGTAATTAAAATTAAAACAAACAATAAATTATTAAATTGAATATTATATCAACTACATGGTACTAAAACTAATGTAATCGATAAATTATTGAATTGAATATATTTAAATGTAGTTAAAATTGAAGCAAATGATAAAACAGTCAAAAATGATTTAGTATGACGAAAGTGATCTGTTACGCCAAAAGTGATCCAACTGAAACAACAGCCTCTTGAGTGGCTAATACGGGTTCTCGAATTATTTAAAAAATCATGTCTTAAGACAAATAGTTTAAAGTTATAAATAAAGCTAATATTTTTCAAATGCATTATGCATATTATAATTATAAAAAATAAACATTTTCTCGTATTATTAATCACTATTTCTATAAAAAACTATAAATAATTAGATCAATTGATAAAATTCTTAAAAATATTCCTTAATCCATTATTTGTAAAGAATAGTTCTTTTTCTTTCAGTTGTATCATATATTTTCAATGAAGATTATCAAATAAATACAGAAGAATACTTAAGAAACATTATCTGGTAAATAATGCTTCCGAAATGTAAGTAAATCCTGAAAAGTTATTTTAAATAACTTTAAAATTAAGAAGTACATATCCCTTAATGCAATACAGGTAATAAGAACTTCTATTGTTAATATGTTTATAATAACATTTAAAGTTCATAAAAGCATAAGACGAGCACTCTTAACTCAAGAAATAGTATTCTTTCAGTGAAATTTAATTTTTATTTCTTCGAGGAATATTCTGCCTTTGTTCCTTTAAGCTTTTTACACATTTAATCTGAGTAAAACAAAGTAAAATTCTGTTGCACAATTTACATAAAATGAAACTACATTCTTAGGTTCTGCAATATTTACAACAAAGTGTATTTATAACTTTTGAGCATAATTTTCAATACATATTTATTTATTTATATTTTATTCTTTACAATTATTCAGCGGATAATATTTAATTCAAAGGTAGAGAGGTTAAAAACATATTATATTTTGAGGCATGTAGTGATAACAACGTTACTTCTTTCAACATTCTCATACTATACATTCTCATATTATATTCTAATTGAATAAAATTTGTCTGAAATATTCATATTTAAAATCAAACTTTTTATGAGGTTGAACAAATAAATCCTAAAAAGAAGAAATTACAAACTTCTATCACATAGGAATTATTTGAATCATAAATACTATCAAATTCAAGCCCTCATTTTACAAGGGATCGAAGGTCTAAAATAATTTCTGAAAACGATGATCGTTCCAAAGCTATTTTTGAAGATATGTTGCACAAATATGTCTTGTATCAATGGGAGCACCACTAACTGAACTATACGATCTGATAGATAGACTTTGGAAGTTAGACAAGAATAGCATTCCTTCGTTTTAATTCCTTCGATTTGTTAATACTTAACCAAAATTCATATATGAATGTAAATAGTGTAAATAAATATATTTTATAAGGCACAAATTGGAATTAATCTTTGAAGTGCACAAAATGTACACAGGATTTAGATTCGAAAGAACTGCTGAAGTGCAAGTTGCGACTCTCGATAATACAAAATATTGTCGAAAGTCTTAAGCTTCAAACATTAAAACAGTGACTCTCATCCGTTTGGATGAAATTTTGATAGAAAGATCTAGCTAGCTCAGTTCTGCGTTTACCCCGGCCTCGAATCCTGCCTCATCCCACTCTTCCAGCTGTTTCATTTATTATAGATTCCGAAAACTTCTCAGAAAAAGTGTATACTAACTTAAATAAAACTGTCTATTTTTCATTAACACTAAAAAGACGAGAGGGGTTATTTTGATCACAAACAATTTTAAATGGTAATTTGAACCATGTTTATTCTTTTATTTATTTATTTTTTTTGTTCTGTGATATTTCCCAATTATTCATAAAGATAAGGTAGGAAAAAAAAGATTACTTGCTTTTGCGCATTAATATTGATTTTATAAGTGTTTATACCTAGATAGGCCGACTGCGGTCATTTTGACCACTGTACTAGCATAGCATTTTACGTTGCATTTTCCATTATATATTTTTATATGCGAACTGTTTGTCCTTCGCTTCTCATGAATGTGATAAAATCGAGTCATAAAGTAAGGGGCAGGGAAAGAAAAACACCTGCTGATCTTGTGTAAATCGCTTAGCGGTTGTTTGAATATTATTTGATAAAAACGGTATATGAGATAATGAGAGTTGAAGAACACCTGCTAGAGCCGAGAAATTCTTTTTGTAACTGAATGTTATTTATTATTACTATGCGAATTACAATTTATTTCTTTAGATGTTCTTGACGTGTTCGGACGTACCTTTTCTGTCCTAAAGTAGCGAAGAACCGTCGGTAAAAGAAATCTGTTGGAAACAGAAATTTTTCAACTGTTATATAATATACCTCAAACCTATTCGGGTTCAGATGAAAAATTGAATTCATCTGAAGAAGAGTATTGTCCGAAAGACAGAAGGGGATGAGGTTCGGCCGATGAATTATGCAATCTGCACAAAATGATTGCTCCTCTAAATCTGAAAATGAAGAAGTTTCATTTATATAAACACTGATTCTCAACAAGAATGTACTTCACGAGAATCAAATTGCATACTCGTAATAAAGGGTCAAAAGAGAAGTAAATTAGTGAAAAATAGTGGGGAACCATCATCTCTATCTCTCAAAATGACCAGAATGAGCATAATATAGAAGTAGCTAAATATGGCACAGTGTGGAGTAAAGTTCCTTCTGATTCCCTTTCTGTAGGAAGATGGCAGCAGCATAATGTATTGAAAGAAATTCTTGGACCAAGCTCTTTTGCTATTTGGTATGCAGCTTTTGGAAACTTTATTAGTGCTTGGAGGCTCTTTAAAAACGAAAAGATTCTGTTTTTCATACAAAAGTGCACAGAAGCGGAAGTTGAGTGACGTTTACAAAATTTGCACTGGAATATATCTTTAGAAGAATTTTATGCCTTTTTTTCCTTACTTTATGCCTGTGGACCATTCATTTCAAAAAGATCTTGAGATATTTTTTTTGACATAAAATCAACAAGATCCGATAGATTTCAAATAGATAAATTTTCCCTAATATAGGAAGTTTGGAGCTCGTTCATTGAAAACTGTTTTCTGTGTTATAATTAAATGAAAACATAACGTTAGATGAGGAAATATTTCCAAGTAAAACACGTTTCCCCCCATTCACACAATACATAACAAAAAACCCACTTAAGTCCGATATTAAATTTTGGCAAGTAGTTGATCTCAGTCAAAATATTTGTTAAATGGCTTTCCATATTTAGGAAAAAATGAATGTAGACCTAATTCTGAAACCATCGGAGAACAGGCAGTATGCCACTTGGCAGAGCACTTTCAAAATACTAGAAAAAATAAGACCAACAATTACTTTACATCTTTAAAATTAGCAAACGTATATAAAGAAATAAAGGAATTAGCCACATTGATACATTTAAACGTGGAAAGAAAGCAGTACCTGGATCGTAAAAGCCTAAAAAGAGAGAGCTTTATTCAAGCAAAATTCTGAAGCACGAGGACATCACCTTATTATGCTTATGAAGACTGCTTATGAAGAAAAGAGAATCAAAAATTTTTGCCATTAAGTATCTTAGACTCTACACTTGATATTAACCCTTTCGGGACGACACACCTTGGCGTATGACGTTGCCTGGAAACGGAGGATAATCGAAGGGAACTGTCGCACGAGCCGGAGGTTTTGCGTCGCTAAGACTAACTTTAGAAAAAAAAATTGCAAAAAAAAAAAAAGTTTCCGTCCTAATGTTATAATTTTTGGTAAAATTATAGAGTATTAGTTACGCTGTTTTATATTTTAGAAGTAGCATTTGTAATAATCTTTTTCCTTAAATTTACAGAAAACTCTATATCAAGAAGCTCTTACTTAGAGAAATAGTTTTTAGAAGCGCTATTGAAATTATTCCAAAGTTTTATCGACAAAAACGTCAAAAAACTTTAAAATTAATAAGAAAATATATATGCTACAGTCTATTTACAAGATGTAACAAAATTTAATGTGAAGACCGAATGTAGTAATTTTCGAAGCGGGGAGAAACGCCAAGTCCTATTATGTTCGTCTTTAACAAAATTTCCGCATCAGAATCACTAGAAATATTCCTTTCAAACTTTTTAAGAAATTAATCAAATTCTCATCATTAATTGGCTCGTAGATCATATAAGTATATTCTTCCGATGTACAACGCCTTCTCGCAATTATAAGCATGAGTCAAGGCCTTTCAAAATAAAAAGTTAAGTAAAAGAAATACATCCTAAAGAAACGCAAAGTCAAACAGTACCGACGGTACAGCTCTGAAAAGAAAGAAGTAATAAAATACATAGCAAGAACCAATAAGAAACATTCGATGAAAAACAAAAACACGAATGTACATCACGTGGTAGTTCAAAGAGCAAAGTTAAGTTTGTTTACATTATGCTTTTCTTCCTTTCCTTTCACCACAACAGGTGAGCAAAATACTGAATAAACTGAACGTCAATGACTGTGATCAAAATAAACGTTCAGATCTTAAAATTCAAGTTCAGTTCAAAAGTAACAGGGTGCCATTCAGAGATATTTATAAAACGTTCAACATTAGAATACCATATATGCAACGTTTGACCCCTGAGCTCATTCTCAAGTGATGCCGATTTGGTACGTTCTGCCGTGCACGACGATAGTTAGTGAAGCGTATATGGTACTTTCGTTACGAAATGGCTTAAAAAGTATTTAAAGGAAAACACCGAAATTGTTAAATTTTACAATTCGACTAAATACAATGAAGATGTGCTCGATCAGATGTCAGGAAAATATATTATTACGCTATATACGCTTAAAGATATATACGCTTCTCGACGTTAGCCGGTACAAGTTTTTTTTTAATATTCCTGACTTATCCACTATCAATGCCTGAGTAATTTATAAGGAAACTAAGGGTATAAACATCAAGCGCAGTAATTATATTTTGTATTAGCTAATGAACTTTGCAAAAATTATGATTCCTCTAAGAAATTTCCACATCCGAATTTCTCCCCTGGCACAAATGATGCGTGCGTTACCTCAGCCAGAAAACTAAAACAATACCAAATTGTTCAATGCAGCAATAAGACGATAAACATTTGTTCTGATTGTAAAAGGTACGTTTGCGTATTCTGTACAATTAAAGAGATAAAGCGTACAGACTGCACCAAAGAGTAATGTAACACATCAATCAATAACTCCCGAGACTAACATTGAAAACAACATTTTTTTTGCAAAATTTTTTTTTATTCATCAACATAACACCTTTTGTTGATCACCTTTTAGGGTGATACAATCGTTCCAACGATTTTCCAAATCTTTTTTTTTTTTTCCAAATTTTTTTTTTTTCGCAAGAAATCTTTTTTTGTTGCGAGTAAATAGCGGTAAACAGCTTTCTGAATCATCGACTCGTTGCTGTTTTGTTCCATCGAAAGCAATCGCGGCACCCACTTGGAAAAAACCTTTTTCACTTCACTTCAAAAAACCTTTTTCAGTAAATACACTTCCATATGATATCTGTGTCATCTCAGCAATCTCACGGAGCTTCACTTTACGATCTTTCATTATAATTTTTGTCACTTCACTCACATTTTCCGGTGTAACGGCTTACACAGGTCTACCCGAGCGTTCCGCGTCATTTGTGTCGGTACGACCACGTTTAAACTCGGCAACCCACCGACAAATCGTTGCTTTTGATGGACAAGAGTTGGGGTAACATTTTTCAATCCATTGCTTCGCTTGCACGGTGTTTTTACCCATTAAAAAACAATGTTTTATCAGAACACGAAACTCGGTTTTTTCCATTTTTTAAACAAACTACAAAACGACTTTACTCCAACCTCGGTAACTCAGCTGTTTCTGGTCTGATCGACTTAAAATTTTGACACGTTTCAAGCAAAGGTTAGTACTCTAGAAAGACCTGGTTACTGGTTTACTACGAGCGCCATCTCTGGGATAGTCTCGGGAGTTATTGATTGATGTGTTAAGTCATTCCAAAACATTTGTGTTTTTAAATCATGTTTTATAAAATCAATCATTAAATGTGATACACATTTAAAATATTTTACGTATAATTCAAATATTAATATTATTTTATTGTGTAATGTGCTTTATTTTGTATTTATTATTGTAATTTATGAATAACTGATTGTATATATTGTAATATCTTGAATATAGAAAAAAATATTATAAAATAAAGCATGAGCAGAGAGTACGTAATCAGTGCGACAGAACTAACAAATTTAATATTTGAAGTATTGCGGAACTTATTTCAGCAAAATATCTCGAGAAAAAAAAGCATTTTTATTTGTTGAACGAGAGTGGTCACAATGAACGCTTCTGGTCTTTCTAGGTGCCGTCGTTTTAGTACTAAATTGGTTTTATATTTTAATTGTTGAAGTAAGGAAAATAATTAACACTAGGTCAAAATAATAAATATTTATAACCGAATATTTTGGGTTGTACTGAATTACTAAATTTTGATTAATAAACTTAAATGGGAAAACTAAATCTCAAATATTATAGAGTTACTTATAATTTGCTTCAAAATATATATTTCTTTAAAACTGATTATGTTACAGCGAACACAGCCCTCACCCCTCTATTGTGGTGCAAATGGGTAAAGGATAAGGCTTCAAAAGCATGCAACCCCTCTTTCAACGAAAATTTTATTAGTAGTAGGTCTATATTAGAAATGAAAATATTAATAAAGATCTCAAAATGCCTTTAAAAATGTTCAGTTTTTCATTTCTATTTTAAAACTCTGAGTGACCGCCAAAGCCACTTTCTTTCCTACGTACCCCCAATGAACTGTCCAACACCTCCTGGGGTACATAAACTCTCGTTTGGAAATTTCTGCGTTGAGCAATTATTCAGGATCAAGGGGTGCATCAAATCCCCTTACCATGGAAAATGGCGTAGTCACTCCCTACTTTTAGAGATGTTACAGTAATTAAATATTCTCATCATATTAACTTAGATTTCAACTTATTTTTTTATTAGTAAACTTATAAGAGTTATTAATTTAGAATTTTATTTTTAAATAATGAAATGTCACAATTATGTTACACTCTAATTAAACAGATATAATGAAGGCAAATTCTTTTAAATAGAATGCTAAAACCCTAAATTCAACATTTTTGTTTGCGGGGTTCTTCAAATTCATAGTAATGCCTAATCAGACGTTCAAAAATGGTTTAGGAACCAATGACTTAAGTCAATTTCAAAGAATTTAATCCCTCGATATAATCCTTCCAGATAAGAATCGAATTTATTTCGTTCCGGGAACCGAATATATTTATTAATGAAATGAAAATGACTAATTAAAAATATATAATTCAGATGTCACAAGTATATAGATGTAGACAAATATTAACGAAAGATATTTCTTTAAAGTATCCGACTGCGTTAAATACTCGAAGTTCGGAGAAAATACCAATTTTTTTATTTGTCCATTAAAGTATTTGAAATCTTCTCTTTCTAAAGCTACCTTCCATTTGCAGTTACGGTACATAGAAATCAAGTTATAAGTATTTTGATGTCAGACATTTCCTTTGTTTTCTGAACAAATGTTAACTTTAAATCCATTTTCTGAAGAATATAATTTTCAGCATGTTTATATTTTTGAAAGGTAATAGCTTAAGTGTTTTTCTTCTATATATTGATGGAAATTAGTAGAAATATTTTTAATTTTATGCTTAAGATTCTGAAATAGAATTTTTGTAATGTATGGTATATAAGCGGATTTATTCACATTTTAATGCATAACAGTGGATACTTTTTAAAAACAATGTGTGTTGTTACTTTGATTCCTAATAACTCTGCAAATAATGTGAGTTATTAAAGCATCCTAGTTCAGGCTCTGTACAAGTGTCATATCAATACATATGATGAAAAACAATGTTATAGAAATAGTTTTTATGAAAGGAGAATATATTTGGAAAATTTGATATTTTTTTCTTATTTTATGCTAAAAAATTGCATTTTAAAATATTTTCATTGTAATAAAACTTTTGAAATGCTTTTTATGTACATTCTAATTCAGATGATACTAAATATCAAAACAAAATTATTCATTTTTGTGTTTTTTCAAAATCATGGTTCCGAACGTAGTCGGATACCTTAACCAATATCAGAGGAATTCTCTCTAAAATGAAAAACAATTTATAATGAATTGATTAATTACTCTCTCGCAAATATGTAACCAATAATTAGAATCTCTTTTTATAAATAAAAATATCAAGTATGAGATGCCATTCCTTAATTAGTTAATAATAAATTAATTAGAATTTTATTAAAATTATACACACTATAACCAAAAAAAAACTGACGAACCAAGAAGGAGTTGCCGATTGAAATGAAATTTCGTATGTAAAGAACATTTGGACCAACACAGGCAAATGATTAAAATTTGGTGTCCAGTGCATGAATAGCGGGAGCTACAGAGCATCGGAACAGCACATTCAGCAGGTGTATATTGGAAGCGGTTCTCGAGCTTATTACGAACAACTGTCAGATTTTTAAAGAGCTCGTATCATTGAATTGAAGGAGGCAGGTTATGCAAATTGGAGAATCACTCGTCCTATGGGTCGAAGCAATGAGGTGATTAGAAGATAATGGCATGAATGGGTGAACAATAGCACATTTCAGAGTCAGGATGATAGCGGTCGACCTAGGACCACAGCAGATCGGGAGGACCGGGTGATTGTCTAATAAGCTGTCACAGCATCTGAATCATCGTTATGAACCATCAGACGCGCGACCCGCACACGAGTGTGCGGCATGACCATTCACAGACGGCTGATAAAGCGAAATCTACTCTCGTACCGACAGCTACGCCATTTGACACTCACACCTGCACATTGTCGAGACAGATTTCAGTGGTGCTTGGCTCGATCAAGTTAGAATGAAGCTGACTGGGGACGAATAGTGTTTAACGACGAATCCCACTTCCAATTGTATTCTGATGATATGTCTGGAGACGTCCAGTGCAGATTGCCGATCCTGCTTTCATTATTGCAAGGCTCTCAACCAGAAGTTATGGTCTGGAGTGCCATTTCTCGGACCCCCTTGGTAGTTATTAGAGGCACTCTTACAACACAGCGGTATGTCGACGACATTCTGAGATCTGTTTTGCTACAGTTCCTTTTGATGTACCTGGGCTTATTTATTAGCAAGAGAATGGCAGACCACATACGGGATGTGTTGCTATGAACTGTCTTACAGCTTGTAAAACATTTCCATGGCCAGCCAGATCTCTCTACAATCGAGCAAGTCTGGGAGATGAAGGGAAGGCGATTGCATCTCCTAGGGAATGTTGATCACCTAGCCCGACAATTGGAGCAAATTTGGCAAGAAATATCGCCAGAGACAATCAGGGAGCTTTATCACTCTATGCCACGTCATGTGGCAACTTGCATCCAGGCTAGTGGTGGGTCAACACCTTATTCAGTTCGATACTGTGTAACTATGTAATTCTGAAGTAAATCATTTAATTTTTTTCTGAAATTGTAATCATTTTCAATTCTGTAAATATTGCCAATTTTTGTCTCCATCGAACTACTCGTACTTGATGCTTTTTTTTGTTATAGAGTGTATTTACTAAAAAGTTCAAGACTTTTCATTCTGTTTTAAGTTAATCTAATTCCACTTAAAACACTTGTTGTTTAGTCTCTTTATTTATTCAGATTCGAAAAAATATTATTTGATTTAAATTAATGCGAACGATTTTTTTTTTTTTTTTTGTATAAAAATGTTACTTAGTTTCGAATTATAGAATGCTTTTTTGAATGTTTTTCCCGTGTAATCTATCTCTTATACAAACAGCTGAGTTATTCATTTTCATTCCTTCTTTTTCCGTCTTTGAAATAGCTATTTATCTTCTATTTTTTTGTGTATATTACCATATTTCATTCCCCAAACAGATCAGAATTCTTAAAAGGTACAACGATATTTCCTTTTGAGTACAAAATTTTATGAAGTTGTAATAATTCTCAGAAAATTGAAATTTTTTAAAAATATGATATGAACTGTTTAAGAAACATTCAAAATAACATTTCCATAGATTAAAGTATCGAATTCAAAGTAAAGTAAGTTACATTTCAACTTCCAGACATCTGCTTATTTTATAAAAATAAAGCTTTAAAATAATTTGTTGCTTTTCTACAACATACATAAGGTTTCTTTTTTTTTTTTGAAAAGATAAAGTTACAGAGAATGGACAGAATGTCTAAATGTTTATTTCTTTAATGTAAATGTTGAGATAATTAGTTTTGATAATATCCTGTGTAAAATTAATCTTCTAAATTAATGATAACTAATATTTAAATGTTAAGAAAAATTTATTAAACACCTCAAACTTTAAACAATTGTCCATTTATTTATGAGTGACTGAAAGTTTTAATTCATTTTAATTCTAAGAATTTACATATATCCTTTACTGACAAACACGATTGATCATGATTTTTTAAATATCAGATCCTATATATTTTACATTTGTTACAATCATAACTAACTCTGCAATGGATTTTACATAGATGTAATAATAATACATCAATGCAATTTTAATAAATAAAACTTTTTTCTTTCTTAATGTAAAATTTAAAAATTCTGAATGTTTCTATGGCATGAATTTTCAGAAATTTTGACGAACCATGTAACATATTATAAAAATAATTATAGTAATAGTACTTTTGCTAGTTGGAGTAATATAAACATTATAGTATTAGTGTGAGTAGTATGTATTACATATATTAGTACTATTATTACAATTAGTGTAACCAGTTGTAACTACAGTATAGTAAAGTATAAAGGGTATAGAAATTTTTCGTGGTAAGTATAATAAACAGTTTCTGGACTGCAATAAAAATGAGGATTATGTCATGTAATAAAAATTCAATAAAGTGCAAAAAGTGAGAATCATGTTATGCAATAGAAATTCAATAAATTACAAAAAGGGAGAATCATGTTACGAATTCAAAATTCAATAAAGTGTGGGAATAATAATATTTATTTCAAATAATATTCCTGACTCTTTGGGGTAAAAGGAGTGCTTCAATGAATCAAGAAGTACAATAGTATTATGAAAGAATTTCAAAAAATACTTTCATTCAGTGTCTAGCATTATGAACGAACTATAATGTAATTTATATCAAGAACTGAAGTTAACTCAACTACTTTTGATGAACGTTTTTTTTTAATGTAGCAAGACTTATACGTGTACGTTTCAAATTTAAGAGTTTGCTTATGAATATAGTAATAGTCTTTAAATAATGTTGTTGTGGTATTTATTAAATGCATTATTTTTAATACAAAAAAGCATTTTTGTAGATTAAAATTCATTTTCAATTTATTTATAAGTAAATTAAAAAAAATTTATTTGTCACATTTTAATCATTTTTTCATCTGACAAAGTAAATTTAAAAATCTTTTTGGTTAATTCTCTCCCTCTGTACTTCATTAAATACACTAAATGTAAGGTCAAACAAATTTAATTTAAATTTATTTTTAGCTCAGATATTGGTGTTAGAAATAGATTGATAATTTTTACCTAGTAGACCTTCATTTAAAATGGACAGTTATTATTTCTTGCACTATCCTAAAACAGTCACTGAAGGTGCTGTTTCTAGTATCGTTGGGCTAGATATATTATTTTCTTTTTAACTGGGCCTTTTTCGTTTTAATTAGCTTAAAGTAACCGTTCGAAACAATTAGGATTTCTCATAACACGCATAATTCACTGTGCTTTGAAGATACTAAATTCGAATCAAAGATAATTAGCTTTCCAAATTTTAATACGAATGACGACAGTTTTTCGATTAAAAAACTGCTTCTGTTTCCCACAGAGAAGAATACTGAATCAACTATTACACATTGATCTGACTAGAAATATCGTGAAAATGTAACAATAGAATCAGAGAAAGATCTTTTTGGTTAGAATTTCTTAATTACAAAATAGAAAAAGATGTGAATGTTCCTGTTTGAGAAGACTATTTTTGACGAAAAGATAATAAATGTATGAACTATACGAAATTTCTACTAGATAATTTGAATTTATAAACACTTTTTTATTTATATAGCTAATGGACCTGAACTCCTGGACAAATATATTCGAAATCAGAACTAAAAATAGTATTTTCACAAATTTTATTTAATCTTAACATCAGTAAACAAGTTTACTATCAATAACTTTGAATTGTACTTTGTAGAAACTGTAATTTACTGCAGTTCAATTCGATAAAAGTTCCCGAGGTTAATGATGAGTATATCGTGAAAAGCCTAACAATCCACCTTTATTTCTTTAAAGGAAAATTATATCTTCTTGTAAATGTTAAATTGTTCGAGTGATTGAAACAGGTTTAGAATCGATGAATTGTGTTGTATAATACATATTATACAAAGTATTAAGAAAACCATTTTTCTGCATTCTTTTTTTTTTGGAAAGTTTCCAAAACCACTCGATATAGTTCTGCAAAACCAATTCCTCTAAAAAGTATTTATAAGAGAAACAATATAGCTGTGAAAATTCTCAGATCGTACAGGGGCGGAATGCGTGTGAAATCAGTACAGCAAGTTCGAAAACGACAGTTGACACATTATTCACTAATCTTAAGGACATTGCAAATATGCAGGTAGCAATAAATGGACAGAAAGAGCCACACAGATAGGAAACACAACATTTGTATAGTAGCGACACAGATATAGGAACAACAACAGGAATTGTAATGACAATTATATCAGCAACATTCAGCCCACCAGCTTACTTGTTCGCACTACGGACAAATCTCCTCACCAGTACTTTGCACATTCATGGCAATACCTGGTAGTTTCTAAAAGATAGACGCAGCTTCTATTCAAATACCATCGGTAATACTGTTGTCTGGTCCTCGGCAAATCCAATCTGACCGATTTCAATTGACTTCTGAATCAATTCCAAAAGCAAACCCAAAAGACGGACATATCTCTTTATCTCAGGAACTCGATGCATTTATACAGGTTCCGCCTGAGTATGACGTCACAGGGATTATTCAGGAAAAGTCTAAAACTTTGTTTCCAGTTAAGTGTTTATCTAAATTTCAGCACTTTCAGTATATATTTTGTCACCAAAGTCACCAAAACTATCGGCAAATCCATCGCCAATGTTAAGGGGGCTAAATTTCTAACAGACAGATTTTCTGTAAATGTCATTTTTCTTTCATAAGAGAACTGTTGTAGGGAAGTTTCATCTTGCATTTGTAACAATATGTAACAATCTCCTTCCATTTTCACGTGCTCTAGTTAATTAAAAAAATTAGTTTAAATAATGCCCCCTTTTCATTAAAGAAATTTTAAGATGCCATTTACAAGTTGCAATAAAATCATAAATAAGAAAAATAATACATGATAAATAGAAATTTATAAATATGTATCCATGCATGTAAAATGTATGCATTTATTTATTTTTGAATTCGAAATGTATTTCTGATATACTTTTCCAAAATAACCCATCATTAATTCATGATTTCTGTATTTTTTTAAATAAGTAACACAGAAAGGAAAATAATTTTAGCTAAACAATTCAATAAATACTTTTTTCAATAATTTTTGATTTTCTAACTTAGAATTATTTGAGAAATAATTATTAGTAAGACATTTTTAAATCTTGCTTTCGTTTAAAAGTGGGATAAAAAGCAAAAAAAGAACGATTTTTTTAAATGTAAAAACATTTTATAATTTATAAATACATGAGGAATTTAACTGAGATACTTAGATAATTATTGATCAATTAAGCACTATAGTTACTTATTTACATTTGAAATCAAAATAATAATTAAGGCTTTAAAATGTTACAAATAATATATTTTTGTCTATTAGACATCCTAAATGTTAAAATTAATATAAAAGTATATCAATATTTTTTTTATTTCCTTTTAGTCAGGAAATTTAAGATTAACTGGAGCAATTATGTGAGAAATCCGTGTGTTCAAAATTTTAATTCAGTTGTACGTCGTTCAGGGCAAGGCCTTATCCCTCAGGTCCCGCTAATTGCGTCACTGCTAGAGGATACCCCACTATTGTTTTTTATACATGTAATCAAAATTTCCTCTCGGTCGGATGATAGAGAGTGAATTAAACTCCAAATACATGTTTTGAATTGAAATAGCATACATATAAATATCGCAATTTAAATACAAAATTGTAAAAAATATTTGAATTAATAATTTCAAAATAATAAAATATTGTCATTGATAAAGTATTTTATTAAGTTATATGTTTTTATTTCAAATAATTTTATCTCCATGGAAATATCAAGGATCTCTTAAAAATTTATTTTTATTATTTATCAAAGAGAAATTTTTGCAAAAAATAAGATAATCCGCATAAACTTAATACCGTTTCTTTAAGTTACCCAAAAAATATAATTTTTCTTCTAGATGCTTTATTTTTATGCAAGAAATAAAAACAAACGATTAAAAATTGTTGAAAAAATAATAGCTACAGCTCCATGAATTAATATATTTCACATATTTTCAAAGGACTATTGCATAAGAAATTGCTACAGAGATATGGATAGTTGAACTCAGTGAAAAACGATAATCTTCAATATAAAGTTTTTTTTTTTTTTCTTTTTAACTAATCATGAAACTCGTGTTACGTTTCTGCCGTCCTTTTTTTAGGCTTCTTAAGTTTGCGTAAATATTTTTTTTCTTGGAAAGTTGATATTAACTAAGAAAATTACATTTTCAAGTTTTTTTCGCTTATATGATCAATTGATCTTATTTTTTGGAAAGTACTTGATTATTTTCAGAAAGTTTCTTCCATATTTTAATTTAGAAGAAATGTTTTTTGAGATATTCTGTACTTTTGATCCAGATTCATTTTCTTTTTAACCAAATTGTCGGTTTTATCAATAATACAATTATTAATTTCAACAACTAAATCCCAATAATGCAATTTTTAAATTTTTCATTATTATTAAAAGAAAAATTATCTGGTGCATATTTTATAATAGCTACTTTGACTTAAAAGTATGTAATCACTGAACAGTTACCAAGCAGTAAAAAATATTTCAAACTAGTTGAGTGGTATTACAATTCCATTTACAAAATTGAAGAAAGGGGAAAAAACTGGTTTTGAGCTTTTCAACATATTAATGAAAACATTGTCTTTCTGCATCATTAATTCTATCATTTTTTGGCGCAGAAATCTTTTTTTTTTTCTCTTTGGATTTTTTTTTCCAATTTTCGTTAAGGGAATTTTTTCTTTCTCATTTCACTCAGTTTTTTTTTCATTAGATTTTGTAAACAAAGCTATTTGTATAGGTAACGATGAATACTTGAAGTGTAATTACATGACAATGACAAATGTAACAATTTATTAGGTTTTCTCTTTTTTCAATTTAAGAGTCAAAAATATTTTATAGAGCACAAAAATGTAATAAACTTTTCCTTATACTCAAAATTATTTGATATCCTATACTGTTTTCTTCTCATTAAATCACTTGAACATTTAAACTACTTTTTGTGAATCATACCATCGATTTCATTTTGTATGAAAGAAAACATTTACTGAGTCAATGTTTAGTCATCAGTGAAGTGTTAAATAATGTAATTTATTACTCTGGGAATGATGTTTTCGTAAAGTTAAACATTAGTTAATTATCAGGAGAGAGTTTAGCATAAAATATTTGACTGACTAAATAATTGCATCAATAACGATTTATCTTTATTTTTCTTTTTTTTTGTGGCTATAACAGCCAAAAGAGTGTTAAGAACCAATTTCTATTCAGTACTTTGAAAAGATGTTCTTTTTTTTAATTCTAAGATTAAGTGGATTAATTTTCCCTCTATCATTAGAGACTAATCGTAAAAGTCGTTAGCATAATAATACTTAGTTGGTTTTTTCCTTCTTTTAAATATCATATAAACGGAGTTATATAAAAACAAATAAAAAGAAATAAAAGTGAAAAAGTCCGCATAGAAGGTATTTAGTAGTTTTATTAATGAATTGAGTCTTAAAAAGACAGAATAAAAAAGCTAAATATTCTAATAAACATGAAACATTCAGTCATAAAATATTAATTTAAAACTTTTGAAGTAATAAACAAAATTTCCTTTATATATATATATATATATATATATATATGAAGATGAGAATTTCATAACTCTCCATATCCATATTTTGAAAATTGTAGATATAGGAATATCATTAAAATCTGACACAGCTATTAAAATGTGTCATATGAATAGAAACATCAAAGTTTTAAATTAAATTATAATATCAAATGTATTTTTTAAAAAAATGTATCATTAATTCTGCTGAAGTCTTTAATTAAAAAACACTATGCAAAAATAGTCATTTTCTATTTTAGTTCTGCTTTCCAAAAGTTAAAAAAAATGGATCAATAATTGACTATGCTACAGTAAAAATGTAAGAGAATACTCTCTCTTGCTTGCTATTTGATATAATTGTTTTGTATGAAATTCCTATTGCCTTAGTATTACAATATTTCTAAAAATAACTAAATAATAAATGAAGTATTAAATGATGCTGAAGATATATCAGTAGAGATAAATCAGGAATGCTAACTATATAATTTTATTTATTTTGAGGAGAAATAGTAAAGTTTTAATTATTACTAAAATAGCCACCATAGTTAGTAATTTCTATTTTAAAGATTTCTGTAGAAATCCACTATTCCGAGTTATATAATTCTCTCAGAGTTTCATGACCTTCCGAAGGCCGTCATTGCATAATTCAGAAGAGTGCATCGTAAACTATTATTCCGCCTCCTCAATGATGCAATTTGTGTTGTTAAACTTATGAACCCACAATACTTTTTTTGATTTGTGGTAGTAAGACAAAATATGTCAATGGGCACCACATACACATTGTATTGCCATTGACACACATTCAACATCACTTCCGTTTGGAGTTTAGTACGCTCGAAGGGATTGGACTACAACCGATTGGAATCATGTTGATTTTAGCAATAGATCCAGATTTAATTTGGGCAGTGATGACAATCGTGTACATGTGTGGAGCCACGTAGTGAACATCTTTATACTGTCTTCACTGTACAGAGGAACACCTTTGCCATAACTGGTGCGATATTACTGGGTGTCATCGCATATGGCAAACAGTCACCCATAATTTTGATCCACTGCACCATGATAGCCCAGTTGTGCGTTACCGATTATCTTCAGCAAGCCTTCAGAATGTGTGTGAATGGGTGCCGAGACAGAAACGGTCCATCATCCATGCGCCTAGAGACGGTAATTAGACACACAGTCCCGTGGTGAAGATGCTGCTTCAGTATGGATAGTGGAAAATGAGGCATTTGGTGCTATGCGTACGTGTCTTGTGGTGCGACGGTCTTCTCGACTTTTGTTCTGTTGAGGTCGTGCTGAACCTGGTCACCCTGTAACGTATCTCTCTCTTGTCAAGTAGTCCCAACACCATCTCACAGTAAAGTCATATTGGCTTAGATGGTGAGCTACTCGCTGAGCTGACCACCTGGTTAGCATCATCCCTATGATTCTTCCTCTCTCGAAATCTGACAGCTGCTCATATTGTCTGCGATGGCTGTATAATGACATCACGAGTTAAAACTCTTCACTCTGCAACTGATATAACATACCGAAACAAGCTTTACTTACCTGTTTCATAACTCAAAAAGAACGAAACTCAACGTCCTTTGGTGGAATTACGTAATGTGCATTCACGGTGCAATTCTAATTTTTTACTTATCTGACTGACATAAATTTCCCTGCCAAGTTTCGTAATAATTCAACTTGTACTTCTTGAAGCGTAAGTTTCTTTGAAAATGAGTGTATATATATATATATATATATATATATATATATATATATATATATATATATAGGGTGTCCAGCCTTAATGTGACCCAATAGCTAATTCTCGAACCATTCGGTTTAGATATACACTTCCAATTTGAGAAATGTTTTAAAAAAGGTAAAGAATGTTTTTACGTGCTTTTTAAACCAAAAACCCATTTAGAAAAAAATTACAAAAATTAAATTTTTACACGGTCCCTAGGTCCTATCACTTATATTTAGGAAAAGATGCAGTACACAAAAAGAAAGTAAACACAAAAAGTTTCGTTTTATTACGATAAAAACTGGTCAAGTTATGGAACTTTGAAAATCATACATTTCATCCATTTTCTTGGCCATTTTCCAAAAGCTAGTAAGGGGCCGTCTCGAAAGTGAAATTAATTGGAATCTGCCAAGAAACGTTCGCTCTTGCACGTCACTCATATGCAAATCGTTTTTAAATTTAAAAGTACATACATTACGTTAATAATACAATATTTAGGTACTTAAGAAATAAAATTTATTCTGTGTACGTGTAAAACAGAGACAAAATAAAATATTTTGGACGAAGAAAACATTTCAAAAGTAGTTCCAAAAAATAGATTTATTTGCTGCGGTACTGATCATGACGAACGTTAAAAATCTGTCGTGTAGTCGCTTGCAATTGCATACAGTCGTATTCTAATATTACGAATTCTAGTACGGGAGAACGAGATGTATACAAATGAAGAATATTGCGAAATGGTTGGGCAGTTGTATGGGCAGAGTTATCGAAATAAGAGAGAGGCGGCAAGACTTTATGCCATTAAATTTCCCAGTCGAAGATATCCAACTTATTGTACAATTGCCCGTGATGTTTAACGCTTGTATGAAACTGGGAGTTATCATATACTTATTCCCTTGTCTGGTGCCACATCCTTAAGCTTGCGTATACCCGCTGAGGTTGTTCTAGGATATGCCGTGGCTCATCTTGAAAGTAGTGTCCGGGATATTAGCAAGACTTGTTTCTATTCAAAATTGACGATGTGGAACATATTACATACGTACGGTGCATATCCTTATTGTCCAGTCCTGACGCAGGAACTAATGCCCGGAGACCAGGAGCGTCGTTTTGATTTTTGCAATTTCGTGAACACACTGGATGAAAATCCAGATTTTTTTAATGAAATTTTATGCTCAAATGAATGCCAGTTCTCGAGGCAAGTCACTATTAATACACAGAATACGCATTATTGGTCCCTTGAAAACCCACATCCAATATGACTGAATCACCACCAAGTGCGTTGGTCGGAGTATGTGTGGTGCGGAATATTGAAGAGCACTTTAATTGGCCCAATGTATTTCGATGGACCTTTAACATCAGAATCATACACGGAAATTTTATCTGGACCGTTAGCCAATTTTTTAGAAGATGAAGTTTCCTTACGGGATTTGTCACTCTTGTGATGCCAGCATGATGAAGCACCCGCACACAAATCTGCGCAACCATGTACATTTTTGGCGCAGACATTTGACACTCGAATAATCGGCTACGGAGGTCAACAGGAGTGACCCCTACGATCCCTAGACCTAAGTCTTCTGGATTTCTTTCTCTTGGGCTTCCTAAAAAGCAAAGTGTACGAACGTGAATTCACGAGTAAATCCTATTTACTCAATCCAATCAGCATGACATGAAGGTCTGTGACACGAACTATGTTGCAGAAGCTACAGGTGGAGTTTATGACGCGGGTTCGGTACAGAATTTCTGCAGAAGGCAGTCATTTTGAACATTATTTAAGTTAATTTGGTCATTCTGATATAATAAAGCCCCTGATTCATGATTGGAGCATCATTCTACATTATGTTATAATTTGAACGGAAATCCTGTATTTTTTTGCTGCTATTTGGTAAAACTAGCTGTTTTAATCTCTTCGATACAAGTTGTATTTCTTTAATTTAACTTTTATTTGTTTGCCATACAGCAATACAAATTGTCAATCTATTATATTTACTACGATGTTTTAATATTACTCTGATGTTTTTCTTTTGCTCTTTCTGTAGATAGTGAATTATTGTTCTCCAATTTAAATTTATATACGACCCTCTTTTCTGAACAGTTGAAATGCTTAAACTTTATGTAGCCATAACTCAGTCAGTTTTTATCGTAATAAAATGAAGCTTTTTGTGTTTACTTTGTTTTTCTATAATGCATATTTTCCTAAATACAAGTGATAGGACCCGGGGACCGAATAAAAATTTAATTTTTGTAATTTTTTTTTGTAAATGTTTTTTTTGGTTCAAAAAGCACATAAAAACATTCTTTACCTTTTTTAAAACATTTTTCAAATTGAAAGTGCATATCTAAACCGAACTGTTCGGGAATTAGCTATTGGTTCACATTAAGGCTGGACACCCTGTATATATGTGTGTGTGCGTGTGAAGAGAGAGAGGTTTTCCATGTAAGAATCATTCAAAACTCCATCACAAATTCACTTTCAAAAATTAAATTCTTCCATTTTTAAAGTATTTGAAATCACATAATATATAGAAATTCAAAGTACATCCTCGAAAAAACAACACATTTTTTTTTCTTTATTTATATTCAATATTTTTTCATAACACAAGCTCATGATTTCGTAGAGAAGTTTTATCCTATTAAGATGAACAAATTTGCAAAATACTCAACTGCTCCAAATAAATAAATTTTGATTTTCATTGAAAACATAGCATTCGTAATGAGACTAGCTTTGTGTCGGAGGTATATACTTTTTGTTCTATAATTTCGATGTACCTCCTATTTCCTTGCATATATATATTTGTGTGTGTGTTTCTCAATATGGTACATTTATATACCATATTATCTCGAAAATAACGCGATACTGTTTGACTAATCCTCTCTTGATAAAATATTTCCTTCCACTAAATTCAAGATCAGAGTAATGGAATGGAACAATTTTTCTTATTAATTTATAATAAGTGTTAAATAAGGAATAAAAAATACCTGTGTTATTAATTATTTTAAATAAATACTTACTAGAATAATTGCATCTTTGAATTCTTTCAAGTAAAATAAAGAGATCATAGTTACTATATTCATCAATTTGTTTTGTAACTATGTTTAAAAATAGTTTCATGCCGCTTTACATACGAGCTAATATGACACTTATATATGGCTGGCAAAACGATTTACATGACTAACACATATTACAGATTCGCAATCAAGTAAAATAAAACCGGCATTACAGATATACGAAAAGCTGCTTGGAAGTGTATTTTCATATGCTAGTACGATCAAGTGACAAAGAACTATTGCACAGTTTTATTCCTGAAGATCCTAATTCTAAATGTAAATACCAAATGAATTTAACAGAAATATGTGCGAATGTTTTTAAACATAAAAACATACTGTATTAGCTGTAATGGACTCCATAAGGAAAATACTTCATAATCTACCCGAACTTAAATTTCTATATAAACATCTGGAGTAAAAACATCTCAGTATACTGGATACTTAATTTTATGAATATGGAAATTATGTCAGAATTTCTTGAAATGAGGTAGAAAGAAAAACAAATGAAGCAATTTTCCTTTTCAATGACAGTAATAACAGCATACTAAGAATTATACAATCAATTTGTTCGACTGTTGATGAGCATGTTCAAAGTTTTACGACGTCTATGTATCTAAAAAGAATTCAGACTTCAAAGAAAAATTTTAATCTCCCAAAGGAAGTCGGATTAACTAAAATAACCTTTTTTAATAAACTTCTCATAAAAATGTAACTTTAAAAGAGAGAAATATCATATGCTTATTGTGAAATTAAAATTTTATATTTCTGAATAATTAATAAGAGACATTTATACACAGTTAAGTTAAGAAAATAATAAAATATTCATGTCACGTAACGTATATAATATTTGTGTAATATTATGTATGTTACGTAATAATACAATATTTGTGTGACCTAACATGCTAATTTTATAATAAGTAAAACGTTTAAAATTTGTAACTTTATTTTCAAAAAAAAAAAAAAAAAAAACACCAATCAGTTCAAGCAAAAGAAATTAATGTTCTGAGCGTTTTCTTATATTGTAAACTGTTGGTGTAATTTGATTAGTAAAAATTATTTTAATAAGTGGATAATTATTACCTCCAACATTTATATATATTTTTTTAAGAATTTGCTTTTAATTATTATTTTAAATGGAAGAATAATATGCATGTAAAGCTATATTAATGTTTATGTTGTACATCAATTTTCTCTGAACATTTTCTAGCAACACGTGTACATTTCCAAATCTGTTCAAAGGAATTTCATAAAATGTTTACAGTAGATCCTGACTATAGCAGTAATAAAAATGACGAAAGCTATAATATAAAGTTATATTAAATATGTAGTTTGAATTTTTAACTGGACAATTTTAGAAAAATGGCAGTTATTTTTTTTAAATTTGAAATTAGAATTTAAAATTGAGTAATTTATTAAAATCATTAAACCAGTGCTTCAAATTTCAACATTTTGAAGAAAACTTATTTCCGAAAGTAAAAAATAACTGTAAATATGAATAAGGTGTTTCAAAATTGACGAGGAGAAATTTAAGAGGTGATAAAAAAAACATCTACACAAGCAATTTTCACCATACAATACATTGGCAGAGAGCAAGTGGTGGACCGCTAGACGGCGCTGTAATGGAAACATAAAATGTGAGTTTTCTTACACATCGGTCATTTCTACAATTGATTTCATGAAGCATGGCTTATTCCTGATTCGTCATCATGCCTGCTGAAATACAGAATAGATATGATGACGTGTAAGAAAACTCTCGCATTATTATTTTCATGCAGTGCGGTTTAGTGGTTCATCGTTTGCTCTCCGCTTATGCATTCTATGGTGAAAATTTCATGTTTAGATGTTTTTATTACACAAATTTCTGCCAATAAGTTTCGAAATACTCGGTAATTATTTCACAAAATTTGGTAATTATTTATCAAACTTTGCACATAAAGCATGTCACTTTCAAAAGGGTTTTCAAAATTAATAATTAAAATAAATTCAGTAATAATTTACTTTGTATCCAAAATTGTTTATTTGCTATGATGTCTTAATTTATACTAAATATATTTTTTGGTTTCTTAAAATATGCACTCTAGGTAACAATGCTAATATATTTTAAGCTCTAAAAAATAATTGACGTTTTACGTCCCTTTTTAAGCCTTGCCTTTTAAAAAATGATTTTTAACATAAGTAATGAAATTCAATAATTTAAGTATATCGTGCGTGTTACAATATTATTTGAAACTTGTTCGTGGATTATTCTAATTGGCAAGTGACCTCATAAAAATTAAGATCCAGTTTCTTTTTAGACTCATTTCTTACATTTTTGCATTTGTATCACCAGGAAAATAGAACTATTCATTATATTAATCATGAGCATTGCTGTTACGTCACTTTTTTGTTCTCAAATTCTTATATGAGGTGATTAATTGTAATAAAAGTGTTTTGAAAATAATTAACTGTTGTTATAAAAATATGTATTTTTAATAAATTCTTTTAATTAGAGCGCATCAATTCATTAAAGTCAATTTATTCAGATATTACTTTCGTTTCAATGTCTGAAAATAATATGCATGAGAAACCAAAGTGTTAACAAATTAGCATTGTCTTTAATTTCTCTTAATGCAAATAAATTTATTTATAATTAAATGAATTAACCAATTTACATTCGAATGGAAATTAAATTACAAAGTATGATGGAGAGTCTATAGGTTTATAATCTTTTCTAACCTTCTTTGTCATATAAAGTTTCTTCACCCTTTATTTACTGTGCAGAAGGTATATTTCTGTATGACTCTTTTGTTCTTAGAAGCTTAGGGACCAATTTTCAGGGGATGTAATCACTTGTCAAGTCACAACATTACTCTCATCAATCAAGTAAAAAAGAAAAGAAAACTAAACCACCTATCGCACAATATTTACTGCTAGCTGTGCAAGAGCCTGATCATCTCAATCGATTTATTGGAATATAGATCAACCACATAAACTAGTGTTCAAAATTTTCTCTCACATCAAAGAGAAAAAAAAAAGTTTGTGCACAGCTAAAATTGAAATCGCCTCAATGTGACGGAAATTGATTATATAAGAGCGATTTTTTGATATATTATCACGATTATCCACCGTGTGAATTTGTATAATCGATTGTTGCGTATTTATCACCCACATTCCTATCACAAGCATGCATGTATCTAGGTCCTGTCGTAAATTATTCTTTGAGGGAATTTCGAGGGAAGGGAAAGTTGTGAAGAGTATATAAACATCATGTTTTATTTAAATTGTGCTCATTTTTCACAAAAGGTATGAAAGAAATATAACATAGAGAGATAAAATGGCTTATATATATATACATATATATATATATAATTATTATTTCGGACTTGAAACAAATTTATTTTGCGATGAACATGTTATTCAATAATTTTCACCTAACATATTAGTTGTTTTTTAACAAAACTTCTCGATAAAATTAAATATTTGTAATGGTGATTTCATGCAAAAGTAATAGAAATTTATAGCAAAGCAGGTATGAAAAATAGTTTTGTAAAATCTTTCAAATTTCGGCAAATCTAAAATGACTCAAATATGTATTACAGATACTTTATTTTGTTTAATAATTGGAATGTTTTGGAGGGTGTTAATCATTAAGCAATAACAAGTTAAATGATTACCACAAAAATGGTAAAATGTAATATCAGAAAAAAATGTTTCTCTAATGATTAATTTACAAATATTAGCTGCTTTGTATAAATTGTATGTTGGAAAAAATTCAAAAGATAGTGAAAATTTGCATTTATAATTAGAAAATCTGTAAATACATGTTTATTTTTATAAATATGAATATCTACATGTTTATGTAAGAAAATCTCCTTAAATAATTTAAAAAAATTTATTTAACCTTGAAAAGAATTTGATTGCTATACTCAATCTCCTCTAAATTCACTACTAGACTGGCTTATGAAAAGGCCAACCAGATAAATTATTTATTATTTGATAATTTAGAGATAATCTGTAGGAGGAAGTTAACAGAATGTATGTGTGTAAAATCTTTCATTGGTGAATTTAACTGCTTCACATGTCAGGGAGCAAAATGATTATTAACGTACTATTACTTCGCTTTTCCTTTCTACACTTTCAATAATTCTACAACTCTAAAACTATATCCATATTTGCGTATCATTTTTTTTCTTATACTTAGTACCTTTCCACAGTTTCAATATTTTGGAAACTCAAAAGAGGCTTATCCAGAGATCTGTAATGGACTAGTGCACACACGCGCTCTGTTTTACATTAAGTTTGCTAATCACCTGTGTGTCACATCTTATATTAGATATAATAATTAGCTAAATCTAAATACTATATTTAAGAGTTAAAAATACACGTAAAAAATCTAATTCTCAATCGCACATGGAATTGATGAGAATGAATGATGATCTTTTTAAGCTAAATTCGTGTTCCAAATATGTCCCAAGATGGAATAAATAAAGTTACATTTTGTTAGCTGTTTGATCAGACATGTTCAAGCATCCGAGCTATAGGTAAAATATAATAGTGGAGATTATAGTTTTTGCAACTAATCAGGCAAGGGGATTTTGGCATATTAAAAACACCGGTATTGTATACATCATTAAATCAAAGAAAGTGTATAGTAAAAGAACGTAAGATAATGTGTCCTTTGCTCAAAACGTAGTTCCTCATTCTTGTAACTAGAATCGTGTAATTAAAAGACATCTGTGACTTACCTTCCTGATTAATTATATTTAACTATCCAGTTATTAATGTTCTGGAAGATAATTAAATCATGATTTTGTTCCTATTATTCAAATCAAACTTTTTTTAATAAGTTTAATTTTTCTATAATTTCTGCATTCACTGTATTTACATAAGAATGCTGAACAACAGAAAAATGGAGAGTAAAAACCGTCTTCTGTAAGAAATGAACATGTCTGTAGTAGCCTAGTAGTCATGGTCACGAATTTTTGGGCAGCGTTGTTTTCTTCCATTCATGGGTTCAATCTCTGATCTCATTAAAGGCTCACCATATAGCATGGCTAATGCGAGGCTTTCGAGGTCCTAAGTCCTTTCATTGGCATGGTATTTAATATTAAAGAGGGAGTTTCCATCTCAAGTTTCGCCCTCGTTTTCCGTCGCCAATAGTTTTGCGTTGCTTCTAAGAGTGACGTTAACAAAATTATAAATCCATCAATCATAAAGAATAGACGAAGTATTATCCATTTGTGTAGTGTAAAGGGAAGTATTTGCATCTTAATTGTTATGATTTTTTAGTTATATTCAAAGAGTAAAATTTGAAAGGATATTAAATAATTTAATTCAATTATAAGTTCATAGAATTTCTTGGAGAATGACGTGAATGTTATTAAGAAAATCTAAAAATAGCTTGGAATGATTTTTTTAATATACAAATTATAATGTATTTGTCATTAGATTCAGTTAACTTGTAAATATATAAATTACCAAAAAAATGCATCTTTTACTGATGATGAGATTTTAAAAGTGTTTGTGAGCGTGTACATTATTTAAAATTGTTTAATGATTTAACGATAACATTCACTGGCGTGAATATGTGTTAACTAACAGCTTTTACAGGGCAAGATAATATCGTAACCAACCTGTAATTCTATACATTACAAATCCAACAACCAATGTTTCTATAGCAATTGATGAATTTGAAGGTGGGAATAACACAGATTATCTGCTAATTTGTATTATTGAAATTGATGAGAATGTCTTAGAAACTAAAGTATTATCCAAACTGATGTGTTTAAAACACACTACAAATTCTGAATTTATATTTCTAATACTGTAGAAATATTCGATGAAATTGAAATAAATTCAGAAAAGCTAACGTGTGTTATTACAAAGGCTGCTAAGAAATATGATTGCTATTAATACAATTTTTCATGAACGCATTAAACCTACTTTCAAGCAGAAATTTGTAAAATATAATGCATTTACATTAATCATTCAGCAACGGTATTTTAGTTAAAACAGGTCAATTGAAAAGTCCGCGGCCTACCACAGTAAAACAATTTATTTTTGCAAAATTAGTTTTTTTTAATTCAACATAATTCCCTTCAAGGGTGATACACTGATTATAGCGACCCTCCAACTTTTCGATACCATTTTTGTAGTACGATTTGTCCTTTGCTTAAAAATAGGCCTCAGTTTCGGCGATCACCTCTTCATTCGACAAAAATTTCTTCCCAGCGAGCATTCTTTTGAGATCTGAGAACATGAAATAGTTGCTGGCGGCCAGATCTGGAGAATACGGTGGATGAGGAAGCAATTTGAAGCCCAATTCATGGATTTTTGCCATCTTTTTCACTGACTTGTTACACGGTGCATTGTCTTGGTGAAGCAGCACTTTCTTTTTCTTCAAATGCGGCCGTTTTTCGGCGATTTCAATCCTTTAAACGGTCTAATAACGCTATGTAATAGTCGCTGTTGATGGTCCTTCCCTTTTCAAGGTAGTCAATGAAAATTATTCCATGCGCATCCCAAAATACAGACGCCATAACCTTGCCAGCCGACCGTTGAGTTTTCCCACGCTTTAGAGCGGGTTCATCGTGTGCAGTCCACTCGGATGACTGTCGATTGGACTTCGGAGTGAAATGATGGAGCCATGTTTCATCCATTGTCCCATATCGACGCAAAAACTCGGGTTTATTACGCTTGATCATCTTCAAACACTGCTCCGAATCATCAACTCGTCGTTGTTTTTGGTCAAAAGTGAGCTCGCGCGGCACCCACTTTGCACAGAGCTTTCTCATACCCAAATATTCGTGAATGATATGATGTAATTTACACGTTCATTTGATATCTTTAGAGTGTCTGCTATTTCATTCAATTTCAATTTACGGTCATTGAAAATCATTTTGTGGATTTTTTTAATGTTTTCGTCGGTAACAAACCTCTTTTGGGCATCCACTGCGTCCACCGTCTTCGGTGCTCATTTCACCACGTCTAAACTTAGCATACCAATCCTTGATTGTTGATTTTCCTGGGGCAGTGTCCGGAAACTCGGCATCAAGCCAAATTTTTGCTTCAACTGAATTTTTTCCCTTCAAAAAGTAATATTTTATCAACACGCGAAATTCCTTTTAATCCATTTTTTTTCACAATAACAAAAGTTGCTTCACTCAAAATGCTATAATTCACAAACTAATGATCCGACATCTGTCAAATTTATACACGCATCTTTTGAGGGGTAGGGATAACTAAAACACATATGGATTTAATTCTAGTAGAGCCATTTATGTGTCTGGCCGGGGACATTTCAATTGATCTGTTAAATCTCTTGATTTCAATTAGGTAGTACCAACCATCATTTCAGTTGTAAATTATAAATAAAAAGGATGATTGGTCAATCACAATTTTATAATTATTTTAAATGAAACAGATTCTGAAATGAGTGAAATCTTACATCACCTTGTCTAATTAATCCTTATGAATATGATGATTAATTAGATGAAAATGTCTGATGCGTTTTATTGATCTCTAAAATGCATTTCACACAAATTCCAGTAAAAAAGAGAAACCGAAACTCGTTTCAGAAATTTCTCATGCATCTAGCTTGTAGAATCTTAAACTCTTAGCCTATGAACGAATATTTCAATTATTTATATATATATATATATATATATATATATATATATACAGGGGGTGGACAAAAATATGGAAACACCTTGTAAAATGCATGTTTGAAAAGAAAGATTGATTTTAATGAAATATGTAGGTGGCGCTGGCGTTTTTGACTACTAACGCCACCTATACAACTTCGTAAATGTGCTAAATAGTTCAGTTGTTGTCGGAGTACTGTTATGTGAGGTTGTCATTGCATTATGTCAGAGTTAACAGACTTCGAACGTGGGCAAATTGTTGGAGCACGTATGGTAGGTGCTTCCGTAAGCAAGGTAGCCGAGGTGTTTAGTGTTTCAAGAGGTACTGTATCGAAGATTTATTCCGCATATTTGAAAAGCGGAAAAACATCATCTGCTAAATCACAGCGCGGACGAAAGTGTGTTCTGAGTGATCGTGACAGACGATCATTAAGGGCAATTGTGACGAAAAATAAGAAGACCACAGCTGCAAAAGTTACTGCTGAAATGAATGTTGTGTTACAGAACCCTGTGAGTACCAAAACAATTAGAAGGGAGCTTCATAAACAGGGAATTTCTGGCCGTGCTGCAATTGAGAAGCCACTCATCAGTGATGCTAATGCCCGTAACAGGAAAAGGTGGTGTTTAAGTCATAAAGCCTGGACTATAGGGCAGTGGAAGCGTGTAATATGGTCTGACGAGTCTTCTTTCACATTGTTTCCCACTTCTGGCCGAGTTTACGTCTGGAGAACGCCATCTCAAGCCTATAATATACACTGCTTGTTGCCAAGAGTGAAACATGGCGGGGGTTCTGTTATGGTTTGGGCAGCCATATCGTGGTTCTCTGCTGGCCCCATGATAACTGTGTCAGGGCACATGACTGCTAAGACTTATGTGAACATTTTGGCAGATCAAGTTCATCCCATGGTACAAACTTTGTTCCCCGATGGTGATGGTGTCTTCCAAGACGACAAAGCCCCTGTTCACACAGCTCACATTGTCCAGGACTGGTTTTCCGAGCACGAGGAGGATTTGTCCCATCTCCCCTGGCCACCACAGTCACCAGACCTGAATATTATCGAACCTTTGTGATCTACATTGGAACGGAAAGTGCGTTCTCGTTATCCACCGCCAACATCGTTATCTGAACTTGCCATCGTTTTGCAGGAAGAATGGTATAATATTCCCTTGGCACACATACAGGAACTGTATTTATCCATTCCGAGAAGACTGCAAGCTGTTTTGGATGCCAACGGGTTTCCTACACCATATTAAGCAAAGAAACATGTTTTTTAAAAGGTGTTTCCATATTTTTGTCCAACCCCTGTATATATATATATATATATATATATATATATATATATATAACTATAAAGGCAAAACTTGTGCTTGAAGTATTTTTAATCCTAGGAATTTTAATTTAAAATTAATTTGAAAAAATGCAGATAATCAAACTATGTTCTCGTATTTATTGTACTGTGTTTGTTACTAGAAAAATATTGAAGCAAAATTTACTTTCCGATAGTTATAAACCTCAAAACATACGAAGAAAATAATTGATTATTAAAATAAATATCTGTTTCTTAAGTAACTAACCAAAAGCAACCATTTAAATATGCATTTTGTTAATAAGTAATTAATGTGGAATATATATATATATATATATATAAATCAAAGAATCTAGAATTATTAATATTTTATGCATTGTGTATTTTATCCAAATTATATCTCTGATCGTCTATCCCTTATCGTTCAGTTTCCTTGCAGAAAATTTAACACCTTATACACAAGTTCTTGCACAACAAGTCCAATAATACTTGAACTATAAAAAAGTAATTAATAATGTAAACAATAATTTCAACTTGAAAAAATATACAATTTAAGAATGTTATTTGATTAAGAATGCTAACAGATTACTGACATATTAAAATTTAAATACTTATCACGTTTATTTACTTGTTACGTTAAATAACGTTAATCCAATTTCATATGTATGTTATGATAGTTTTCTTTTTCAAAAATAAGCGTGATATATATAGAACGATTCTAACAGTGAGGTAACGAGTTTAAATGAAAATTATTTTGCGAAACTTAATATTTGTTATTGGTTCTTATAGACAATCGCCCTTATTTCAAATTTCTTGTAAACGCGGAATAACAATGTATTTAGAAATGTTACTGCAAATGATTATTTGTACATTTTACCACAGAATCATAGGATTGTATTCAAATCTAATCCTTCGTTGTTGAGAATACTTTTATATATTTTTTCTTACACAAGTTGCAAACATAAAATTTTTTCTAACCATCGAATGCACCGACATAAATGTGATTGAATATAGGTGAGGAAAATTAATTTAGTGTAAATCTTCACCAGTATTTCCATTTATAAATAGGTAAGAATTTATTCAATCTGATAGACTGTACTTCAGGAGCAAACGATATTTCACGAATTATTGGAACGAGATTTTTATTTTCCTTGATAAAGTTTATAAAATGGTAATTTTGATCCTGTAACATTTAGAATCGGTGGAAAATGTGATTATTCATTTGTATCTCTTATACAGAATTAATTTGATTTCAATTTACATTGATGTAGTGTTCATAAGCAGAAATTTATATCAATGATTGGACATATGATGCATGGAGAAAGTTACGGCTGTCAGGCTTTGGATACATCTGAAGGAAACTTATGTATAATCTAAAATCAAATATATTATTTGGAACATTTACTTGTCATAGCATTGAATAATAAATCTATTTATATTATATACCACATAGAGCTTCATGGCTTATAAACACATTTTTAGCAAATAATATATTTCTTCTATCTTTTACTCAACAACCTCAATATTTTTTTTACTTTATTATTTTTAATTTCATTTAATTATATATGTCTTTAAATATATTTTAAATATAATTCTATGTATTTTTCATATTCATATAAATACCAAATTTGTTTACTTCTATTTCGAATTAGATGACATTTTAGTTACCATATGTTTAGTATAATATCCAATTTACTTTACCCTTCCGAAGAATATAATGAACAAAATAACAAATTTTTTATAATACAAACAATCATGTACTTGAAATTATATAACAATATTTTGAGCAATCTAATCAAAGACTTTTATTATGATATATTTTGAAAACAATTGGCTTGATTTGTAAAAGTGTAGAATAGAATAATCCATTACCTTTCACTTGTCAAATAGA
Source organism: Nephila pilipes (assembly GCA_019974015.1). Lineage (NCBI taxonomy): Eukaryota > Metazoa > Arthropoda > Arachnida > Araneae > Nephilidae > Nephila > Nephila pilipes. Next base: position 360,532 of record BMAW01024744.1, read on the forward strand.
TATTAGTAATTCCGTTTAAATATAAAAGATCACATTTGTTTGTATTGACGCTTAGTCTAACACTCAATATTTAAGTTCCGTGATTTGCATTCAAGTCTCAGCATAATCATTGGAAATCACTGAGAAACATGATACCAAAATATGAACAATCTCTTTCAAACAATTGATTGTACGAGAAAGTATTCAATGCGATATATAAATATTCACTCGATATTCCTCTTCGCGAAAGAATATTTCTCATCGCAATCCCTTCGGAATACTAAAAAGCAGGATCCAAACAGCATCAAAACTAATTTCTTATCCGTTAAACGTCAAGAAAGGTTAGTAGCCCATCAATTACCTATTAAGCAAGGCATGTGCATAAACCGTCGCGGGATCCCTATTTATCAGTGTTCAGGACGAAACAAACATTCTATTCCCGTCTAGTCCCTGGAGTGAAAGATCACACCTGAACACGTTCGCAAATCGCTAACAACTGGGATAATTACACCTTACCCCTTGCTCATCGACATGCTACCGATTTTATCACTGTGCTTCAGAGACCGGAAAAAAAAGGCAAGCAACTCTTTTCTCCGGACTAATGCCTGTTAATGTCGTTGTACTGGGAGGTGCTTAGAAAACAGAGCTCAATTCATCCTTCGACCCTAATTACCAGCTGCGAAAACAGCTAGAACTCTTTTGAGGGAGGAGAAGGGACAGAGGAAATGTCGTTAATTATGGGGTTGAATGAGGCGGATGGCGACTGCGAATCCTTATGTGATATTCGGTGCTGGAGAAATGGTGATCGGGCGGAGGTATAGTGTAATTTTTAGAAACACTCAACTGGAAGTTTGTACTGGAATCTGGACCAAGTGAATCAAATGCAAACAAGCATTGGAGTCAGTAATTACTTACTTCAGCATTGGTTTATTATTTGATGAGCTTTAATTACTTTTGTAGAAAATCGGACTTCGGAATGTGAAGCTTTGACTTCGATTAATCGCAAGCTATTTGTTATCGGATAGCTAGAAATGTTGAAAAGTAGTTTTGAATTAATTAATTTCTGTGTACATAATTAACACATTTTATTTCGTACAAAGCATATAAACCATTCGCATGTGAAAAATTTAATTTAGCGATGACTTATTAATTTACATTACTTATTATAATTTTTTACACACCTATATTTGGATTATTAGATGTTTATGCAATTTTAAGAAGGTAACATTAAAAGGTAATAAAGATTTAAAGTTAGTTACCTGTAGTAGGAATGTTTATACTACTTAGGGTTTTTTTAAGTTACTGGATTTGATTGAATAAGCCTAAACTCTTATTTTACATTTTTTTTTCAAATGTGGTATTATGCTTATTATGCAATAAATAACAGTGTTTTGCAGTCTCCTTCTATGTGAAGAGACATCATTCAATATAGAAATAACTAAGAAATTAATTTCCGTTTAAGAAAGTCATTTTGATATCTTTCCATTCAAAATAGAAATTGTAGCTCAGTTCATTTTAATATTAAAAATGTTCCGTTATGTGATATATTTTTTACTTTATTTTGTTATAATTACATTTTCTAAAATTTAATCATAAATATAACTATTTTGGTATCAGGGCAATATCTGTTTAGTTTATTATTTTATAATGTAACACTTTTCTGTATTATGTCTGTGATTATATATATCATGCGTGTTATAAATGATATTAAGATCTCATTTTCTAAGATTAATATATACAATTTTAAAGAGAACATTTGGTAAAAATTGACATGAACTTTATTACGTATATTACATAAAAATAAAATGAAGTGTCTTGAACTTCGTTTTCATTAAGTAAACCAAAAGTATAATTTAAAAATGTTACACCAAGATGTGAATACAACGCGATATTGTGTTTACTGTAAACATGCATGACGTAGTTGAAAAAATAAATCATTAAATTTACTACACACATAGAGATGCTTTGTGGGAAATAGAATGTATAATTCCGTAGCCAGAGCCGGAATTTATTGCAGAAATAACAGAATTTACCAAGCTGGTCATTGACTTCGAACTAAGCTTCAATGATTTGGAAAACAAGTACATTATTCCAATTGGGTTCACCTCTATGTCAGAGTTCATCAATCTTAGAGGCCTATAAAGGTGATGCCATGTCAGTCTCTGCAACATATGGTCAGATTCTCTAACTGGGTCACAAATATTTTTTTATCTTACTCCTGTTCGCTGCACTTCTGTCATCTTTCGACGAGCAGCCCGGTATAATGATGAATAGGCATAAAAAGAAGAGAAAAGTCATTAATTAGTCTAAAAAGAGTCGTCAGCGAAACACTTTAAGACTACACAGCAGTTCTTGAAGCGGCTTGAGTTCTTGATATCAGCATTATGACACAGAGGGCAACAAGCCGAATCCTCGACTCCTATCCATTGCAAATGTTTCTGTAGGTAATTGTTTCCTGTTGTCCTGCGAAAACAAACGATTCCAATAGCTCTAGGCAAGAAACTAGGGATTTTATTATTCTTGTTGAGCAGGGTTATGAACCTTGTGTCCACAGCTGCATCAACATACTAGGAAATATTGTTAGGGTGACAAAAATGAAGAACGTGATGACTCCGAGAACAGTCGAAAAACTTAATATCGAGGATGATAAGGACTATGTGGGTAATGGTCATGTACTGACTTATTCAAAAATAACATTATGGAAGCCTTGAACATAACACATAATAATTTGGGATCTAAACAAGCAGTACCTAATCTCTGACCTAAGCAAGTCAGAAATGTAACGGTGTAGTCCAACGGAAGAACAATGTAAAATTAGATGTAAACAGGATATGTCTCAATGACAGTCCTTAGCATCACTCCGGATGTTTGCCAGGAATGAGGAAAACGATTGCAAACTGGAAAATTTCGGTCTTCTCTGGTCCTCTAAACAGAGGTACGCACTTTATAATGTTGTAAGTTGACGGGATTCAAATAGAAAAGCGACGTTACCCCTCTCTTTTGTCTATAATAATCGTTTAATGTGCTACTATAAGAACACTTTGCTGATGTGGCGCATAGAGAAGCCGCAGTAATGGTAGTCAGGAGAAACTGGACATTCAACAAGCAAGGTAAGCACCTCACTCAGGTTAGGTTGCGGGCCTGTGAGATCTCGAATGGCCACGTAGAACATGTGTCTTTTTTTCTCAAACATTAATGGCTAAGGGGTACTTAATTATTGGATAATATTTTTCTGACTCTCCTGGAATCATCGATTGCACATTCATCGATTGGCACCTTCTTCATATCTTCTTCTAGAAGATTTTCCTTCTAATACCAAGAATAACAAAACCTTTACACAAACAACTAACAATCGAAAACCCACTGTAGAATCTAGGCCTTCGAACGGATTGTAGACATTACCACTGTGATCTGTGTTTTTCAAATGCGCCAACATGAAAAGTATTTTCTTATCCATAGCCTGTTGCAAATTTGATATTTGTCTCGTCCCGCGTTCACTGTCACAATTTGAATAAAATTTATCTACATACGCACACATACACACACAAACACACACACACATATATATATATATATAATCAAAATTCAAATAGCAAACGAAAAGTTCTTGTGAAATTAAGTTCAAAATTTACTTACATACGTCAAGTGATCAACTAATTTAAACATCAAGAGACCTAAAAATAATTATATACTTTTAAAGAAGCAAATCAATTTAAATTGGAGCATATTAAGGGTAAAAAAAGTAAAGATTGTAGATATTGTGATTAATACTGTTTCATATCCTGGAATGAAAAAATATGTGTTTATTCCAATATTATGATCCAACCATCACATCTCAATAATTTACATTTTAACAAAATGTTATAAAACCGAAATTTAACAAGAAATAGAAAAAAAAAAAACATTCGACAAATGGAAAAAAGAAAGAAGATAAACAAAGGAAACATAAATTAAATCTAAGTATACTAAAGTAAGCATTAGAACAATTTGAAATATTTTACTTCCATTAATAATTTTAACTTAAAAAAAGAGTTATAATAGTTAAATCCCTGAGATCCAGAAAACTCAAATAAAATGAAACACAAGTTACCATAGACATATCACCATTGTTCTAACATAAGAGATAAGTTAATTTTTAAACAAACATAAGCGACGCAAGAAATATTATATTTAACTAACATAGCATAGTAAAGATACCAAAAATAATATAACATTAAAAAGCACAAAAATCTGTCAAATTCAAGCAGAGTAACATTTTAAAATTTCTCTTCAACATTGCTTCAATATTCTACCACCAAAGCAATAATACTGAATGATTGATTTTCAGATATTACAATAAAAACTATTTAGTTAAAGTAAAAAAAAATAATTTTGAAATAAAAGTGATTTTGAATAAGTAAATATTATTTACAATGTTATTATTTTTTTTTTAAAAAAAAATTGAAGGTAAGTGAAATTATGAAATTAATACCAAGCAAAAAAAAGAAATACATAAAAATGTGTCGCCCTCTACAAAAAAATTAAGCAACTATAACTCTTGTATTTAAAAAAAAAATTAAAAAAGTATATAATTAAATAAAACTAAAATGAGAGACAAATATAATTATGAAAACAAAAACTAGTTAGATAAACAAAAAATAGAAAAAAGAAAAGGAGTATAAATTTGAAATAATAAATAAACATAAGAATATGTAGGAAATTAAAATAAAAAAGTTTTTAAGAAAAATATTTAAAAAAGTACTGTGGAAATATACAAACCTACAAGCAAATATATATGAACCCATTTAAAAATACAATAATAATAGCTGAAAAAAATATTTTGTCTCATTTATAATTTGTACATTTTAAATTGTTTTGAAATAGTTGAAAATAAACCTATGCACAAGTGATATTGAAATTATTTAAGTTATTTTGAAATTCAAAGGCAAATGAATATATTTCAATAAATAGCCAGGTAATATATTGCTAAAATATTTAAACTTAAATTTCTGTAAAAATAGTTCTTTATTTATGTGGAAACGGTAATTATCTCTCTTGTCATATAAATAGTACTATAATTCCTATTAATAACTAAAGCTAAAACATCATCTAAAAATCTGTTTCATTGAAATTTAGATTCTTTCAATCTGCTTTAAATACGATGGATGGAAGTATAAATCTGTTTTAATATGTGTGTTCAAATTAATTTGAAAAATTATATTACTCTAAATATATCTAAATAACTTGAAATGATTATTTTCCATGAATTTATATTCAAAGAAATGTAAATATATTTTAGCTAGAATATAACTAGAATGAACCATTTGCGATAAAACTTTATGCTGTATTTCCCCCAAAATTAATATTGACTCTAATTTTTTAACGTTCACTGGACAGAAAAACACTACGGTAATATGAGATTTTTCGTGACTTGCGTTTTTTATAAGCATTGTTTTCATTCCTTGCAAGGATAATAATTATATTCTGCATTTTAATTATTGAGAGTTTACTTTCTTCCACTCAGATATTTGAATATTATACAAGTTGATTGGCAATCGTTATTTTAATAATATATAATAGTTTATTAAAAAAAAATTAAAAGTTGTTTAAATCAAAAGAAATATATTCGCGCTCACGACCAGACTGCTATCCAAATAATAAAGATGGATAAATTCCGAAATGTAAGAGAAAACTGGGGAACTTCCTCAGCAATTCTTCTGATTCCAGGCTTTTCAGTGCTGCCTTATATAGCGGTAGCATAATAACTTCAATACACAGGCAGCTTTGCTTTGCTAGAATTGCCGGTTAATTTTCACAATGGTAAGCATGATTGCAAACGTGAATGATAAAGGATCCCCAGTCACCACACAACATTCACTGATCTATTAAGTATAATTATTCTTAGTTATATTTGATGCAGAAATTTGGTGTGCTTCCTTCTTAAAAGTAAGCATTGGCTTTATGTATGCATGAATGCCAGACACTTACTTATTTAAATTACTAAATAATTTATGTAGGTATATTAATAACAGAAACATTCCATTTGAAATGTTGATTAAAATAAAATAACTCTTTCTTAGTCATTTTTGCTTTCCAAGGTCCTGGCATTCGTTCAATTGTTTAACTTCAGACAGTTGTTTAACTGCAACCGAGAATAATACGATCATGTAATGAAATCTGAATCCAATAACTCTGATAATTTCGATCTTAATTAGTAAAACAGCAAAATATATTCCAAAATTAATAAGAATTTGGAATGCGAGCTTGATAATAGTGTAATTAAAATATTCCCCAATTAATATGACTATCAAATTTATTTAAAAAGCAATACAATATTCTAGCCTATTACCAGGTGGAAACTAATATAATTGAGCCAAATTCAAGTAACCATTACACAAGTAAGGAACTAATGCAAGAAACTGTTTTTCATATCCTAAATATTTAGTCATCAAAATCGTTTTAATCAAAAATTTTTATAAATTATTGAAGTATTTATTAGAAAACTGCATTCGTTTTATCTTTATATTACTATATGTGCATATGTGTATATTGCAGTTTCATTCTTGACAAGTTGGGAGAGCATATCTTAAAAACCAAAGAATCGGATTAATTTTTAGCGTTATTTCTATTATTACGTAACCATTAATTTTGAATAATTTGATGCATTTATGCGTAAAATCTGTAAGAAAATGTTTACCAAGACAATAATCACGAAATCATCAAATGTACAATATATTGCTCGAAATGTAGCAATAAAATATTAAATTATAATAAATAAAAAAAAATAATAAAATGTTCTTAAAATAGTTTAATAAAATTTTGATGATTAAAATAATAAACAAAATTGGAATAATTAAAACAATATATAAAATTAGAATAAGTAAAACAATAAGCAAAATTAAAATAAGTTATTGCTAGTAATTAAAATTAGTTAATGAAATAATTAAAAAAATCAATAAATAAAATGTTAATGAAATTTCAATAATTAAATCCTTTAATATCAATAAATATAACAATTTAATATATTAATTAAAATACGTTAGTAATATTTCCAGAAAGGAAAACAAAGCGACAACAGAATTAACAATTAAATCTAGAATTAGAATGTTTGATTTACAAGTGGCTTATTGACAGTTGTAAGTTGGTTGTTTTAATTTATGCTACATAAGTATATCTAACAATCACAACACTACATTTCTAACAACATAGTGTATCGAAGAGGAAAGAAAATGCATTTTAAATAAATTATAAACTTTTTTATTGTAGATTTTTAATTACGTATAACAGGTTTTTTTTAAAGATATTTCTGTATCAGGACATTTATCACAATGGCTGTGAAAGTTTTACTTCAAAATAAAATTTAAAATGTATAATGGAACAAACACTTCCATAATTGCTTAATTATGCAAAATACATAAAACAAAATACATTCTGTTCAACTCTAAGGAACTTGACATACATTTTACCGAATATTTTGGATATTTCTTAAGCAAATAAGATAGATTGATTATATTAAAGCCGTACTTGAAGCATCACGAGAGCTACTGGTGACGCAACTCGAAATTATCAAACTCAATCAAGTGACGACTATGACACCTGACTGAATCCCACCTCAGCTAACTTCCGCGCCTTGCCTACGTGACGACTTTGTAAAAATTTTTTTTGAGATATTTTTATTCGTAAAAGTAATTAATATTATACTTGCAGAATGTTACACACACACACTCACACACACATATATATATGTATATATAGTTATATATATATATATGTATATATAGTTATATATATATATATGTATATATAGTTATATATATATATATGTATATATAGTTATATATATATATATGTATATATAGTTATATATATATATATATATATATATATATATATAAATTAAAAAGCACAATTAAATATATTGTAAATAAACGGGAAAAAGATAGTAATAAAGATTTGTATTATTCCTAAAATGAAATAGAAATTTAATTTCACAAATGAATGATTGAAGAGAGCTGAAAGTATTTACTTTTAGTAACAGAAATCCTTCATATGTTCCAATGTACGTATATATTGATCCACTATGATAGGATAAAATAATCTTTACACTAAATGACTGGTGGAAAAGTTTTTTCAGTTTCTAGATTATTGCCATTTTTAAGCAAGAAGTCTAAGTTGATAACAATGTCTCATTCATTGGAAAAACCACACCATTTTTAAAAGAGCTATTAGGAAAATCGATTGATTTTAAACCTCAAAACTTTTTATATAGTGCAAGATCATTTTTATTCTTTTATGTTATCTAATTGTCATACAATTCTTTTTTTACAAGCTGTAGAATTTAATCATAGATCTACAGTTTTATACTCAGTAAGACATTAGCCGTTGATGCGTATTAGCCGTTGGCATAAAGACTGCCAGACTGATAAGCATACAGATCCACATTTAACTATTCCTGCAGACATATGTAAACTTGGTATTATATATAATCATATGTACATAATAATATAACCATATTCTTTCATATATTACTATAGTAGCGTTAGTCATTGATTATATGCATCATACATGAATGACATATGATACTGATATATATGTATACAATAAATATTGTTATATAAGCTATGATAATATATATATGCATATCATTAGCATACTCTTTATTATATATACATATACTAACATATATCAGCACACACTTATTCATATGCTATATATCGAATACATATTATATACATATATAATAATATATCATATATGCATAAATAATTACAACTTATACATACATATATGCATCGAGTTTACATTGTTCTTCAAAGTGGAAATATGTTTTGTTCGTATTTTATTTTTTGCCTATTTATTTTGTTTGATTAACATCGCATAGATCCTAATTTTAATGAACAACAATACTATTATCTCATCATCACTTCTTAATACTTGGTTTTCTTTATACGTAAGTATTTTTCTATCCCACCTTATTCCACAACGTTTTAGAAATTTCCATAAATTTTCTGAATTTGAAAAAAGAAGGTTAATTAAGGGCAAAATACTTGAATTGTTCTTATGAATTAAAATGTAGAAACTTTTTGACGATTTTGAATTTATTTTAAGATAAGTTAAATAAGTTAACAAAACATCAAGTTGAACATTATTTATAAAGGATACCTTTATCTAGACAAAAGGTAAGCTTTCCCATTTATCTTTATTATAATGTGAAAACGTTTTGAATACATATTTGATTGCTTTTTTCATTGAGTAAAATATGAATCAAATTCTTGAAAAGATTAACATAAGAGTGCAGATATACTTCATATATATGAACGTTATATAATTCGTTCGAGGTTAAAAGAATTGTTCTTAGTGTATTACGTAATATATTAATGAATATAATGCAAGATGAAATTACATAGGGTTTGTTCATTAATAATTTCAAAGATCAATCCCATTCTTAATCATAGTGCAATTTTTGTTTATATAATTTTAATGACAAGATGCTTAAGAGCACGAATATAAAATCCTTTCAGATCTATTTCTTTGTCCTTTATTTCTCCTATACATTTTCCTTTATTTCGATAAGAGTATTTAAATAAAATACTTTAGTTTTTGGATTCTTGATTAAGTTGGAAATTGACTAATTAATATCTTTTTCAAAGAAGATTTTTCCTGAGAAAATATCATCCTTGTTAAAATATGTCATCTAAAATGAACAATTGAATTACATACACAAAAAAAATATTTAAAAAATACGATCTAAAGCTACCTAATGTAACGGCTTTCTAATATTTTTTACTGAGATATATCCAAGCAAAAACTCTTAAAGATATCTCCTAAAGTATTTTGCTGTTCTGTTTGGGAATACGGAAACGATATAACAGAAATGAAGCGTTGAATTAACTTTTTTTTATTAATTTGTACATCAATGACCTGCAAATCAGAAAAATCTAGTATCTCATTTCTTATTTCCTTCCATGATTCATTTGTTATCAAAGATTCAAAGTTTGAAGACAACGTTTAAATAAGACTATTATTCTATTTTGAGTTTACGAAATCAAATCATTAATTACGCTAGGACTATTAATAAGTTTCTTAGATTCAGTCCTGTGCATTTGTAACAAAGATGTTTTAATTTCTGTATTTACATCCTGTTTGCAGTCAATTTGGAAAGAAACCATAAAGTTATTAATAATATACTGATTTACCATAGTAAATAAATGTATTTTCTACTTTTATCCTCAAGTATGGGACATATATCTCTTTAAGATTCTTAAGGATGCATTTTCTGGCTAAAAGTTGAAAGTGATGTTGTTTACCATGGTTGGAATATTCTCTATGTGGAAAAAAGGAACTTTTTTTAATCACGCCTCTATGAACAGGACAACTTACTAAAGTAATTTATTTAAAATCTGTTTTAGAAATATATCATATATTAATTTGGATTTTTTTCAAAAGAATATTCATATCAATTTTAATATCACACACATTTTCATTACAATTTAAGAGCCTTAATTAAATTATAACACTATTAGCGTAGCATTATATTTTCTGAAAAATAATTAATAGTCTAATGGCTAAAGTATACTGAAATTTCTTTGATCTAATCTAGTCACATAATAATTATCTTCGTTAACGTTAGCCTCTACGATTTTAAATACAAAGTCATAAACTGGAATAAACTTCAGTTGAAACATCTCTTATCTAAAAATACCATTAGATTTTGATATTATTCAAAACACTTTAAGTTTCAAATTCCCTATTTATAGTAAGCATCCTCCACTACTTTTATAGGAAGTTCCTAATGAATACCACAATTTTTCGATTGGAAAACTTCTACTATGGAGTTTTGAGGTTATATCCTTTTTTTATCCACTCATCAATGTGAGAATCTAATGCCCAAAAAGTAACGGCATGTGTAAGGTTTCCTAGTTAAGTCAAGTCATAATAACCAGATTTGAGTAGGTGAGAAATTAGCCTTTTATATCCCATTTTTAAAGCATTTTACAATCTCCTTTTGAACCACTCTTACTTTTAAGGAGACAAAAACCTTTCTCTGAAGAAAGCTTTTATTGAAATCCTAACATGAGACGTTGAGATAAGAAATGTATGACGACTGTAATTTCAAGACAAATTTCAGCAAACTGAATTTACAAACTGAGGTAAAAAATCTTTTTATTAAATATAAATTATATAAATTATATTTTATTATCCTATTTTTAAAATACTTCATACACTACTCCTTTTAAATAATATCCAATAACATATTAGTGTTCGGAACATTATTTCTTTACCATATGTACGATTCATACATAAAATACTTCAATAAAATTCTGGATTGGTTTCAATTTATTATTTATGAATTACGTCTCATGAGTCTATTAGGTTCGGATGATGTTCCGGTCCACATTATTTTTGCCTAGCCTGTTCCTAAAGCTGATAAGCTGCGGCGCATGGGGGACCCAAAAGCCTGGAGATCCAAACTTAAATATCTCATTTTGGTGCCACATTCTGTGCAGATCTTACGCGTTAATAAAATATGACCAAGAGACAGATAATGGACAAATTTCATTTGATAAAACTAAAACATGCTTTCGAAATGATTCGCAGTAAATTTATGACATGATTTTAAGCATTAAACTATGAAAGAAGCTAGTGATAGTTTATAGAAAAAATAATAATAAAACTCTCGTTATGATCAATCCTCAATATTATAAGAATATGATTCAAGCTTATTTTCGTAAACTCATTAGAAAATGATATAAGCAAAACTTTTTATATATAAATAAAGATAGTAGCATGATTCTTGAATGAACAAAGTTACAATTTTAAAATTTTTCTGTTAATAATAAAATCTTATTTATTGATTATTTCTTCTTATGTTTTACTATAATTATTCTTCTTGTTTTATACAAAAGATAAGTAAGAATTTATTTAATCATTTTCTTCTTATGAGTATCATTCCCATATTATTGCAAGAAATCTTCGAATGTATCTCAACTTTCAGATTACACGTTGCACCCTATTGCTTTTGTTATATCCAAAATTCTGATTACTTTCGAAAATTATTTTCTCGCCTATTATTGTGTAAAGTCAATCTCACGACAAATAATATATGGAATCTTTGATTTATAAGACATTATAAGATATTAATATTCCATCTTGAAAATGTCACCGCTTTCATATTGCTTTAAAATTTGTCTTAAAACTAGGAGAAACTAAATAAATTTAAAGTTTGGCATTTTTCTACTCTTAGTTAATTTTTGTAAAAAAAATAATTTATTGTTCTTTTTGTATGCGCTTTTGGTATGAATTTTATGTCATAATTTTAAAATTTGTATAAAAAAGTTGATTGAAAATTTAAAGGAATCGGTATCCCCATACTAGCAATGTTAAATTGTGAACTTCTATGTCATTTTAGAAACTATAAACATATAAAAGTTAAGGTATCTATAGTTACTTAGTTATTTATACTGGAAGTGAGATTTTTAAAATTTTGTTGTTTAATCTTTTTTAAAAAAATATTTTTTACAAGAACAACCCAGTGAATTTTGAAAATGCCGTTTTTCGTTACGATATCTATCTCTACAGCTGGTGTTTTTAAGAATATTCACAAATGTTTTCATTTCAGTATGAATAATATATCAGAAATATATTGTAAAATTTCAAATGCATGGATACAGTGAAGTTGGGAGAAAAGGTACACACGCAGTTTAAAGTCATTTTTGAAAACTGGATTTTTAATATAAATCTTACCTGCTCAAAACGTCCTCTCCATAAGCTGTCCTTTATTTTTTCTTAATATTGTTTTCTCATATCTTTTTTCAGCTTCGCAGTCTTTTTTCTATCAGCATTTTTTCCTTTGATTGTCCAATGCATAAATAGCTCACGCAGTTTTCCCTGTCAGGGCATTTCATAGCATTCATAGCATACTCCTTGGTTTTAAACCTAATGTTTCGAACCAGCCAGCTTGGATGCATTACCGTACTAAATGAGCATAAATTATCATAAACGCAGAGTGAAGTGTTTAAATCTGCACAAATGTTGGATTGGGGAACACGTGATCGCGACATTGTATGCGCTTTTATTCCGGGTTCTGTAATAATGATACCACCTTCTTTTAAAGATCAGGATGTAAGTTCTTTAAATATTGGACGCATAGATTCTACGATTGCAACAGGAATATTGTTTGTAAGTATGTAAAATCTTTTCTGTTGCTTCAGCCATATTATATCCACACCACGTTCTTCTTCTGAATAGGCCAGCATGTTGAAGATATTCATCCGTCGACAGTTTATTGCAGAAAAAAATAGTCAGATAGCTTATACTGAACATTTAGATTCCCTCCGGATAGCTAACCCATATTAAGGCTGCAATTTATCAATTTCCTTCAAAATTGCATTTACATTCATTTTTTATGAGACCTTTATTACTGCATACAATGCTTAGACAAATTTCCACATCAGTTACTTTCCCAGTGTATGCTGGTCCACAGCGATAACCACAGCATTCAGGATGAATAACCTCGTTATTGTAGGAGTTCCATCTACGGCAGCTGCAATAATTCATATTGCTGTCATTTTTCCCGTACAACCTGCTCTGTCTTTTTTGCATTGTTTCCTCGAATAAAACATTAAAGCATTTAAAGTCTCGACTGTACAGGTAAAATCTTTGTAGGTGAGACGGATTTATAAATGCTGGAGACATTCTTCCAACTTCTGCCTCTTCAATGGAACTACATTGCGTATACTATATCTGGTATTTGGTTGCTATTTGGGTTCCTTTATGATAGACTGAAGGAAAGAGCTGCGATATGGAGCGATACAGCACGATTACCAAAGAGAGCAGAAAGAGAATATTGATCCAGAGTTATTTTTCAAACTTGCATATCAAGTAGCCACTGTCATTTTTACGCAATATAATTCTTAAATGAGCAATTATATTTAAATTTATTCTGGCATTAATAATAATCTATGTTTCAGCAGAAATGAAGAAAAACCTCATTTGTATGAGAGCTTTTTTTTTTTAGCCAAGATATTTTTAATACCAAGCACTATCACATTATTACCATCGGCATCAATGTAGAGTTGAGTAATATTTCCACACACTTTTAAAAATGTTCATTTATTCTTTTAAACGTTTAAAGAAGATGATCTGGGCATATTTTATTTTCAGTATTTTCTAGAACCAGAATATGAAATGACACTCGTGCAAGTTCAGCAAGAAGGTAAATAAAATGTAGGTTACATTTGCAACGTCAGTAAAAAATTAAGACAAATTCTGGCACGTGAGAATAGTAAACGAAATCTTTGTCACAATTACAGTTATTCTGATGTCTTTGCAAAATGTTATTAAATTAATGTGAGGACTTGCATACATTCCCTTTAAAGACCAATGTTTACATTTATCACTTGAAACAGATTAACTTGCATAGCTGATATACAACTCTATTTATTCAAACTAAAATATTATCATACTAACTTATTGTCTTTGAGTAGTAGCAAATATATTAATATTAGAATTGGTTTAGATTGTGATTTCTTATCAACATCTGAAAATCAATTTTCAGAAGAGATATACTGGAATTTGCAAACTCCTTTATAATATAAAGTTTACCCGTTTTTGTTTTGATGCCTAGATTTTGTATGTGCTTTGAATTTAATTTCAGTAAAATTCCAAGTTCTTAAGAAATGCGTTAGCATACATGAATGTTGAGTCTGCGTTTCGTAATGCATGAATAAAATGTCCTTCACTGTTACTTTATAGATTGCAACATATTTATGCAATTTTCACTTGATGGTTGAAAAAATGCTTTAAAATGATTTATAAATTAAATACACATCAATTTATAGGGTGGTTGCTTGTTAGGATGTTAAACATCCTATTTAATGGCCATTTTAGTTCGTGAATCTTAATGATAATCCTGAATTTCGATTACAGTCCAAAACTCTTTAATATTTGAACTTTTGAATGCAATAAAATGCAACTGAAAAAACATTATAGTCGCTACGAAATTCGTTTTTCTTCCAATTCTTTAAAATATAATTGCCCTATTTTAATATTTTGTTTGTGAGTTTTCTGGCCTGTAAAAATATTATTATTATTATTATTTTAATTTTGGAGATAAAATGAGTCTGGAATCATTATTATTTTCTCTTTGAATTGCATTTTTATTGCTTCAGTAAAATAGTAAAGGTGTTCTAGAATGGTTGTCAATCCCATAGGATTAACATTATGTTTCAGAATCAATATGACCAGTGAGGCCTTAATTATACAATATAACATTGATGCATGTTCTTGATAAATATTACGTAAAATTAAAAGGGGACATCCTTAACAACTTTACATTTTTTGTCATTACCTCCTCTCAAACTGATATTAGCTGGATCAGAGTGATATAAGTTATGATATTCGTAAGGGAACTAAATTTTCTGGAATTTAGTAAAGTGATTGAAAAAAAATAAAGTGAAAAAATAAAGGAATTAAATAAAGAAGTGAACTAGTTCTAGATTTAGTAAACTGAATTATTTCTAAATCATTTGAGTGAATGGGGTAGCATAGTTTTAAAGATTATTGGTGAATAATTCATTTTCGTATATTTATTTAACAATTTATATATTTTCATTTGTCTATGACTTTTCAGTTCTTATGATAGGAAGTAAAACTTATATTGACGAACAAAACGCTTGAAAGAATACGGAAATTTACAAGATGCGACAAAAATATGTGCCTACTTTTATGCATGTAGATAGTTATTTACTAGAGACCAATGAGACACAATTATAACCAACTGTTATTCCAAAGGCTTTTAAGCAAAGCTTTTGAAGTTAAGAAAATTTTTAATAGCAATAAATCAAGAAACACTTGAAAAAAAATCGTTTTGACCGTGAGAATATACTCATTAGAAGATCTGATTAACCGTATTGATTGAATTTAATCATTTAGAATTACTTAGTTCCTTTTGAACCGCAAATATTGATCACTTTAAGCGTTGTATTTGTGAGGCACTAATATTATTATTAAAGAAATACGGTTTTACTACCTTATTTAGTAATTGTTCTATTGCATTTAGGTATTGCAGAAGCTATCGTCCATGATAGCCGAACAGTCCTTGGGTTTATGGTCGTCATTGTCGAAGATAAGCGAACCAAGACGAGGCAAAAATGTACAGGAAATGAAAGATATTAGTGGTGTGAAAAGAAATCTTTTAGAATGACCATTTTCATCCTTAGTTGTTTCAGGATTTGAGACTATCTGATATCTTGGTCAGGTTAGGTTGTATGCTATGTTCAAGCATTCCTCTCTCATCAAAATTGGGTCGACTATATAGCAGTAAAAATATCTCTAAATCTTTGTGAGGATTCCTTTTTGCTTTTCTTTCTGTATATCATTTGGTAATGATAAGGTTTTTCTGGCTTCTTCTCACATTTTCTATATCTTCTCTCTATTTTCTATTACACTAACACTTTAAATCTTCCTGTCTTTCATTTTTTCAGCTTTTTTATTATTTTTAACTTTATCTTAATGCAATGCTTCCATTTGACATTCATTTTCCTAGAGATCCTTCTTTATCTTAAGTTGTTTTCATTTTCCTTTTGAATTCTGATTTTCTTTTCTGTCTCAGTCTGGTGGAAGTCTTAAGTTTTTCTTTAATTTGTTCTCCTCTCTGATTCATTTCATGAGATGGTGACTTAATCTTAAATTACCTTCGTTTTCTAGCAGACATTCTGACTCATCTACCATGACACTGTGTCTCTGTTAACGAACATTTTCAATACAAATGTATTTTGATGAATATTCAGACTTTCTCCATGGCTTACAGAATCAATGCTCATTCCCAAATGGGATTTTTTTATTTCACAGATGAATTATTCAATTCCTGCTCAAAAAAAAGACTTCTTATGCATCAACGTGCCTCTAATCAATAATCATTAGCAATGCACCAAAATAGATAACATAGTCTTTGAGGAAGCTGGTCATTTAATTTCTTGGATTTAATTTAATGTGTTTTAGTGCGACATGTGTACAAATGAACAATAATAACATACGAACAAAACTATATTCAATTTCATTTCTGTTTCTCAAATAGCACCATTGCCTGGTATAGATATTTTAAACTGATATATAATATTTCAAATCAAGTCGTAAATTTACTATAAAATTTGTTCCACATATATTTGTGTAAAAAAATAATAATTATAAACAATGAATCACAAGTGAAAATGTGAATGTGACTGAGACAAGTTAAATACGTGTAAACATTTAATTTCAACCATCGTAATTATTGATTATCCACTCAATAGATTTATAGATAAGTCATCAAATATTTCTTTTCCAATTATTAACATTTCTAAAACTCTGAGTCAGCTGGAACAATTGGACCATATCCTTGAAATCTTTGATCCATTTTGTCGATATGAACAGTCCGAACTACAAATTCTTTATATTTAAAACTATGCTTGATTTGGTAACGTTCAGAGATAGTCTCATTCTTTGAAATATTTATTAGCCTAAAAGTTAAATTATAACCTTTATCCATACTTTCTTCTCTTGAGTTTTTATTTTCACTAACATTTATAAATAGATAAGTATAAATATTCTTTCCTTCACGCTTTTCCTCCATTACACCTTCAAATTCTAAATAAAAAGAATTACATGCCGTTATTAATTCTAAACTTCTTAAATAAATTTCATAATTCTATGTATTCAATTTAGAAGAGTAAAATAAAATCCTGGTTTATTCGTAATATTTGTCCCCGACGGTCCGGTTCAGATAACTAGTTATTATGGTAACATCAAGGATGTTTGGTAGTACAAGTTCTGTATTCCAAATTTAAATTGTTAAAGCTTCATAAGAGGAGAATTTTTTTAATTTTGTACTCACATAGTACCTTTTCGTGATTTTTTTCTTGCATCGTACTTGATTCAAATGACGGCGATGATGTGAATAATCTAGCGAATAGTACAAACCAAAACAGAGTGAAAGAGCATGTAGTTTGTTCAGGCGTTTTCAAGAATAGCTGTCTTTTCAGTCTCTTGAATAAGGCCAGCAAACCATTATATTCATCTCTATTGTTTTCTGCCATATTTTAAGCGTACACCTGATTAATATTACTGTACCAGTTATATTATAACAAAGATTCAACTACGTTTCTTAAAGGACCAACATTTTTTGGGATATTTATCTCAACATTTACAAAGTCTAGACTATCTTTGGTGAATTAAAGAAATTTGTTGTTGATTAACTGTTCTGGAAAAGAGTTGGAATCTCTTCTTTTCCAAGAATTATGTCTCTTGCAGCACCCTTCTCTAACGCCCTCCCTCTCTCTTTTTTCTCTCTCTCTCTCTCTCTGTATATGTATATATATATATATATATATATATATATATATATATATATATATATATATATATATATATATATATATCTCTATATATTCATAAACAAAACATTGGCGCAAGAGGGAGTGCGTCCAAAATGAAACCAAAAATTAAATACATGTGACTACTTTGATATAAATAAATGATTAGAAAATCAAAGAAAAGAGTCCTTCCGGCTTCAAGAGAAAAGACAAAAGAACGGAGGATTTAATGCCCCATTGAAGACCTCCTGTAGCACGAATACATGATTTTGATACGATCGGGCTTTGGTACAAGTTCTGTTTGTCAGTGGCTTGGAGACATTTCGTTCATATTTGCTGTAGCGTTGCCTCTACTTCCTACAAACTCGTGGAATGCCCAACTCTGTCGTCCCAAACTGGTCCCAGATATGTGGCACTGAGAGACAAATCTGGGGATCAGACCAGGCCAAGGAAGAGGTAGTAACAGTCAGGAGACAGTCTTGCAAACACCCTTTGCCTTTGGTAGAGCATTGTCTTGTTGAAAAAATTGCTCTAGGGCCGTTGCATGAGTGGATACACACATGTGGTAGCGGGGTCATGGATATACCCCTGGGGTTTTCATGGTGCCACGGATCAATACTAGAAATTTGATCAGTATTGTAATGGCACCTAATACTATCACCAGCTAGTAGGGCAGTGTGTCGCTGTAAAAGCAAAGGCAGGATTGAGGCGTTTAACACGGGGTCTCCACACACAACACGATTGCCATTACTGCTGAGATTGATTTCATTCCGCTTTGTAGTCCGTTTCCTCGTGCGCGGTACCGCCCAAACGGAGTCGTCCGTGGGGGGGGGGGGGGGGGCGTCAAGGGCGCTTTTACGTAATGGACACCACGATCCCATCCTTCAGCCAGATTGCCTTCGTATGGTTTTGCGAAGGTGGGAGGTAGTGAAGGTGCTACCTGGCCTGGATGGCTGGCCAGTGAAACAGTTGGCTGAACAAATTACATTCCTCGACAACTGGTTTGTCGAGGACATCAGACCATCGTGTAAATGAGACCTCTCGGATCCACTGGTCCCAACACCTCCTCACATCACAATCAGTGCTGCCCCAATTGACGAACTACTCCTTGTTGCGACCACTTGGCTTCCGTCATGCGATAATTCTCATATCAAACTCTCATGTGTTTTCGAAACAGATATGTCTATCTCAGCTCTTCCTTTTCAGCAAACGATTCAGCATTCTCAAACAAGCTTTTGGTTATCTGTTTTTTATACCTCCACAAAGGAACGACGTTAAACCCGTACCCGTGTACGTGATGCTGATCATGCTGCATTTCATTCGTTGCATTTCCCCGACACGTACCTTCGTTCAGAGTTTTCGTTGCAGATCCGCAGTTATTTTCTTGGTGTAGCTTATTTTTTTGTCCATGGTATATATATATATGTATATATATATGTATAATATATATATATATGTATATATTGCACGCAGTTTTCAATGGATTGTTTATTAATGTCATTGATGGCTGCCAAGGCTGTTGAGCTGGACTCATAATTTTGAAACTCAGTTAAATGAAAATAAAACTTGATATCTTTTCAAACATTCTTGAGTAACCTTGAGGACCTGAAACCACTCTACGATTTAACTTGTATTATTGCCGCTTCTAAGTTTGGTCTATAAACAAAGCTGGGCAACAGGACGTCGAACCCATAACTAAAGAAAATTCTGGCGATGGTTTTTTTTGCGACCTATGAAATCTAGGCAAAATATTTATTTAGGAGTTAGTTTTAAATATGTAGAAAAATAAAATTCATTTGAAAAACTAACATTTCTCAGCCTCTTTTCAATTAAATTTTAAATTTACTCTTTTTAAGTCATCTCTTTTCATTTACCGTTTTGTAGCGATATAAATCAATAATATTAGATATTTTCAAATAAGTTTTATTTTACTTTGCATATTTTCGATAAAATTCTGAGTCATTTTATTTCTGAAACGGCGATTATAGATGGAGATGAAATGCTGGAAGTAAAAGAAAGAAATAATTGGGAGTACTAAAGAGCTTTATTTTTTGAGTTACAATATTTACATGTATCTTAATATAAACAGATTACGAGCACATTTTAAAAAAATTGAAAATGTGCAAATTATTCTACAATTTTTTTTAAAAAAGTTTATAAGGTCATATATGTATTCTTACTAATTTCAATATAGTAATTGAATTTAATGAAAAAAATATTTTAAAAGTAATTTGAATGATTAAACAATATTAAGTGAGTATACAGTGAAATACATTCTGAATTGATGGCTGTTCATATAACGCATGGAAATAATCAATATTTCATTTTAAGTTAATGATTAAACCCTTTTCAGCGCTTCCTACAATACTCTGGTATAAAAAGTGTCTGCGTCACAAACTAGAGACAGTTGCTTTGACTATTATAATTTAACAGATCTATAATTTCTAAAGAAGTTTAACCCGTTCCTCCCCAGCGTATCATGCGATACACTCGCGTTTTCTTGGTCGCTCAGGGTATCAAGAGTCAGATGCCACGTTCCGAGAATGCACCTGCTGCGAATGACGTATCAATAGAATGCAGCTTAAGAAGTTTCCCTTCAGTGATTCCAAAGTAAGATTCGATGAAATCTCTCTCTACTGGGAGATTGGAGGCGTTACTTAGCGGACGAGCTATTCATACAATGTTGATTTCATATGGGCAAGTAAATAGTTCTCTTATAAAGAAATTACAAACTTTATTTTTGCTTATTTTTCCTTATTTCCTTTAATTCAAATTAGGAACTACTGGATGCTTTTGGTCTTTCAATTTTGCTCCTAACATTTCCATTTTCTTAAATTTATGTTTCACCGACAGCTGTAGGAATTCAAGAAATGACGTCACAGGGTAATAAGTACCACTCTAGACAGATTAAAAATAGCAAATGTTGTGAGAGCTGTCTCTGTCGATACTCCCCCTCCTATCTTAGCCCATTCAACAAAGAGAGAGATAAAGAGTACTTTAATCTCTGTCGTTCTTTACACAGTCTCTTACGAGCGTTTCCAGGTAGGGAGGGGTCCCTCAGCTCTCATAAAACAACTCAATGGATTTCTGTCTTTCGTGAGGCTAAATTGCCCTTCCACTTGTTTCAAGTATTTGAAATCTATTCCGAAACTAGGAAGAAACTGACTTTCATTGCTTCAAAATGGTCATTCTACCCGCTTTCACGACAGTACCTTTATTTATACCTTCTAATTTCAAAATTCGTTTCTACTATTGAATTTTTTTTTTCAAAATCGTATCATTTATTTTACTGCATCGACGAAATTGCAAGTATTATTTCAAATTTTGTTTTACACTGATTAATTATATAAAAAATAAATTTTAATGCATAATAAAATGATTCTTTACAAAGTTTCGCAAAAGAACAGATTTGCCACCCAAAGTGCGCTTTTTGTAATTATTATTAAGTGCGAAGAATTAAATATTAGAATAAGTAAACGATGAAATATCGAGAAATGGACAATAGAAAACTTTTTTCCGATATCATAATTAAAGGAATTAAATAAATTATTAAATTGATCTTATTTAAGTTAAGTGTAATTAAATCAAATCAAACGATAAATTAGATTGAATATTATATCAGCTACATGTAATAAAGTAAAGTAAACGATAAATTATTAGAATTTTAATTTTATATCAGCTACATGACAGTAAAATTAAAGGAAATGACAAATTATTGAATATATTTAAGCGAAATGTAATTAAAATTGAAGCAAACGATTAAAATTTAGAAAGTGATATAGTTCATATATTGATCCAACTGAAACAGCCCCTTGGGAGGCTAAAACTGATACCTGGTCTGAACAAGTCTAACAGCTAATAGGGGTTGCTGTATTGGCAGTGTAGGTTTTACTAACTGAAATTATTATTAAATTTTGGTGATAATATTAGATCAATTCTGTGCCCATGGGAATGAAGATTGCATCAAGAAAGCATTTTACTTCTATTAAAGAGTTTCTATGAAACATAACTAAAAGAATGCAGATTGTAATATATATTTATTTGTATATTTCTATAGATGTGTTTGCTTTTAGAGGCAGAATTAATAAAAACTAAACCGACAAATTATATTTCTCTCTCTCTCTCTCTCTCTATATATATATATATGCATACACTTTTACTTTTTTACAAGATTTTATTTGGATTACTCTCATATTGAAAACAAAGTGTTTTTTATAATCATTACCTTAACTCAATTTTTTTTATTTTTAAAGAAACAATTATCTATAACAGAATTCAACCTTTACACACTTTGGGAACCTTTTGAGCTTACCGTTTTCTTGAAACCTCTTGATCAAGTGCTGTTGAAGAAAAATAGGATATCAAAGCTTTGTCCTGCTCAAACACAAAATTATTGAGTGCGCTTTTTTTACAGCACCGACTTATGAATGGATAATGAACGGAATGATAGCTAATGGCGTTTTATTTTCTAAAATGTGACTATCAATAAATAAAAGCAACACTATTTTTAAATTAAAACAAATCAAAAGAAAATTTTTTAATAACTTGGCTGTGATTGTTTTTCAAAATATTTTTAACATCTGGTATAATTGATGAAACCCTACACAATGCAATGTCCTGTTAATAAATCATTTGTTTCTGCATTTTTTTGTTTTTTGTCTCAGCGTACATAGAGAAAACGTTTTCTCATACATAGAGTTGAAACAAATGACATACATTTCACAACTCTTTTGGTAATTTCAGGATACTCTAATGTCAATCCAAAAATGTGTAATGAACTTGACTAAATTTTAGTTTCAATTGAGTGCCTATCAATATATCAATTTGAAATGGACTGAGCCAAAGAATGGAGAATAATATGTGAGTTATTGTCTGGATTAGTAACTTGTTGAAGCACTTAACTATGAAGATTTGTTTTATCAAAAAAAATATTTGTTATACTTATTCTTGAAGCAAACTGCGTTTTTTTAAATTCGACTTGTATAAATTTACTAAAATTTTGGAGTTTTGACTAAAAGAAAATGATCACTTACAGAACCAAAGTTGAAGGCCTCTGATCAACAAAGGTTTACAAAATTTAGGTAATGATAATTTTAGTTTGTGAGTAATCTCATTACAGTATCATTAACATCACATGTATGCATCAAACACTCACGATAGAATCTTATAATACACAGAATGTACTAACAAAAGAATAAATAGTATGCATGTCAAATATTTGTATTAAAGACCTACATTTTATTCCCAAATCAAAGGCACAGAAACTATAAAAGGTGGACAATGAACGTACACAGTTTCAGGTGTCATTGCTTTATCAAACCTGGGTTAATTTTTCTGAAGTCAGTCCTTTAGAAAATTTACATGTTACAGGCTCCTAGTACGCATACATTTATGAAATAACAAACTCTAAACTTTAATAAATCATATTTTATAAAAATGTAATGCTATTTAATAGAAAAAAATAAGACATAAAATACTAGTACGCTATTTTACAAACTTTATTGGAAATATGTTCTAAGATACTTCATATAATCTTAATCTACATTTATATTCAAAATAATTAAATCAACATTATAAATTATTTGAGATAAAATTCTCAGTCAAGAGACTTTACCCCCCCCCCCCCTCACAAAGTCTGGCAGAGACGGCTTTTTTCTTTTAAGACTCTGAAAAGAATGTTATTTATTTTCAGTCATGTACCTTAATTCCAATTTACATATGGTTTTCAGTTAGTATAGATAAGTATATAAAATACTTAATTTTATATTTGTTTCTATCAATTCAATAAAAAAAAAGTCTGGGCGAAATTTATGACGACATATCGAAAATTGAGTTCATTAGTGCCAAGTAAAAGAAACCAGAGTGCTAAAATATATATTGCATACATTTTATTTCAGTCTTAGGAAATTCAATTTATTATTACGTATTTTTTGAGCTCGATACAGCAGACATAAAATACACATTACGCAAAAAACAAGTATTTTTTGAAAATTGGGCAGGTACGACATCTATAGGATAGAAACAATTGTCTTTGGTTGGATAATATTTATTAAGCTAGCTTTATATAATATCTATTTAATAATTTTCATTCTCCATTAGTTATTAGACTAAAGACAAGAGAGCTAATTCGAGGTCGAATTCTGAAAGCAAAATTCTAAGATTGACTATTTATTAGCATCAGGGTGGAAGGGACATGGGGATCTATTTGTGTTTTAAATTTGAAACATGGCGATTCTAGGAGAAATAGGACTCAGACACATAGCTCACTAAAACATGGCTAATACAAAATAGCGAGCATAACCATTCCTCCATACGCTGTTTCAATGCAGTAAGATAATGTTTCCGTTCTTGCAAAATGTATTATTCATGTAAATTGTTCACATATCTGAGAACCAGGATAATTTTTTTTCTCTATATTCTACATTTGATTGTAAAAAATTCGATATATTTTAATCTGATTCTGAAAGGAGTTTTGAAAAAATAAATGATTACGCAAGCTTTCTGCCGTATTGTTAAATTTTTTTTACAGGTAATCTCTTTGAATAAGCATTATATACAGTTGTCAATTGAAATAAAATAGTTACTTTTGAGATAATATTATAAATATAAACGGTGATACTTTTAATGTGTAAAATACATATTTCAAAACAAACATGAAATAATATTTTTCCATAGAGAGATATGATTATAAAATTCAACACATGTATGAAATGATAATAATAATAATAATAATATTCCTTCAAAATCCTCATTCAGACTTTCTACTTACAGTATAGTATTGCAGGTGTTGTATATCAGAAAGCTTTAGTACTAACTAATATAATTTCAGGTTCTAAAATGGCCCCAAAATTTACATTTTACATGACTGTTTTTTTTTTTCTTTTCCTTTCAGAATCGAACCTGGGTTACGCATGAGCATCGATCTGGGGTATCGAGGAGCAATAAGTTCGGAAAGTAAATGAACAAATAAAAATAATTCCAATTTTTTGTCATATTAATGCGAAGAAGCATTGATTTTAAAAAATTTCTCTTTTGACCTTTTTGTCCATTACAAAAAAGATTATTTTCTGCAATTTGCAATTGCCTCTTAATTTGATAGAAATATTAGTAATTTTATTTATGTTCAAATCTATCAGATTCCAGATGAGATTTTTAAAAGGCTATTGCTTTTTCAGGGTTATATTTTAGCAAAGAATTGGGCATTTTTTTACCTCAACAATTTCATCATCATCAATAAACCACTTGGGTGGCTGCTAAGTACTTTATTTTAGGATGTAGACAGTCCACAAGAGACAGAACTATCAAACCCATTGAATTTTTATACAGCCTTCACGGCCTTTCCTTCATGATTTATTCTTTGTTATTGCCTTTATTCTTTCAACACACCGGTGCTGAAGAATATAATCTGTCTTGCTGCTTTTATGGGCTATTCATGTATTATTTAATAATTGTAATAAATTTCTGCAACACAAATTTTTATAATAGCATATGTTCTAATGCACAAATAACTAAATACTGGAGAAAAGCACGTGAATTTCAGGTACAAATAAAGAATGTTGCTCAACAGATTTACAATATCTCCATTGATGTATTCAAAACTTATCTAAAATATGGATTCATTTTTTAATAATTAAAATAATTCGGATAGCGTATTTTTTTTAAATGCTCAGCAAAGTAGCATAAAACACGAATAATTGCTTCTTTTGTCAATACAAAATCGTGTATGAATCCTGCTTTTAGTACAGTGAAATGCCATGAATGAAACTGGACAAACTTTCAATTGATATAACGAGACTGCTCAATAAAGCTTCAAGGTGGAATTCTCAGATCACCAACTACAAATTCACAGAAATCGGCTGGCTTCATCCCAAGGATCCTTAAATCTCCTTTTGACAACGTGTCTTTGCAAGTGAATCATTGCGCACCTAGGCGAAACTTTTAATTTGCTTTCTTCTCTTTCCTTGTTTTACTTTTGCTGACTCACAAATTACAAGCGGTGAAATAAATTCAATTTTTTAAGAGAATATGCATTTGAAAGAGTAAAAGAAGGATTTGGTAGAATTACTTTTTCCGATTATTCAAAGCATTTTTATGATCAAATTAGTGGGATGCAAGTTTTCCAGATCTTTTAATAAAATGTTTAAAAGATTGCAGAATCAAAGTGAAAAGTAACTCACAGGTAATTTTTTTAATGTGCTCTTTAAAAGTTCTTTATTTCATGCAGTTAAAAATAAATATTCTAGATGTAAGACTTTGATTAATAACTCCGGTTTAACATTAAGTGGGAAAATTCGTTGTGGCGCGTGTCTGACGGGGAGCATTAAAGAGAACATTTGATTTGATTTTTTAATGCAACTGTACGGCGTTACAATATCGTGATATCTTTGTAGATTGGTTATTTGAATTGTTGACATGATATGGGCTTGGTTCACTTCTGGCAATCAGGAGGGTAATTGCTAAGCACTTGTTGCGGCGCAGCTCTTTAAATATGTGAAGGATTTAAAGAGTGCACTATATTCAGTTTGCTTTTTTCTTCTTGCTTGCTTCTTAGAAGTTCGAATGAATTTATGGGGTTAAGGGCTTTTTTGGTAGCAGATGGCTGTTCGTTTCATTTGGTCGTTTTTTTTATTTACTTAGGCAGTCATGACCAGAAAAGAAAGTATTTATTTCATGGTGAGATTTGCAGGTGTGAATGAATCCCCGGCAGTGATGTGAAAATAATCCAAATCTATGCATAGTCATTAAATGAAGAATGGACGAAGAAGTAGTGTCCTTGCTCCATCTTTACATTGAAGCGTCAAAAGTTGACAAGAAATAATGTAAGACATATGATGTTGGACTACTCATTGAAGAATTTTTCATAAGTACAGTAGCAAAAAAAAAGATTCAATTTTTTATATCTTAATATTCCATTTAATGATACATCATCACTCCATGAAGTGTAACAAATGAAAATATTTTTGTATTTTCTTAAAATGCGAATTTTTTATGTAATATTTTATATATAAAACATATTTCTGATTATTTTTTTTTTTCTTTCGCATATATTAAGATTAATGCATTTGAAATAATATATGTAAAATTAAAATATTCTGAATAGCACAGAGGGATTTTTTTTTCACGAATTAGGATCAATATCTAAATCGTCTGGGCGCTTGACTCTCAGGAAGCGCGGGCCAGCCAGGAGGCTTACTTCTTTTTTTTCTCCCTCTGGTAGTGAAAGGGTTAAAGCAGATGATTCATTTAGGTAATGCAGTCAATAAAATTTACTTTATATCAATGATTAAATTGTCATTTTGCTATTTTTTTTGTCCTTAACTGTTCTCATTCATGAATTAGGGTTCACATCATTGGTACAAATTACTTTAGGACAAATATAATTTTTTTTACCTAATACCATTGAGTTTGATGATATTGATGCTTATGTAATGGCTATTGAATGTGACCAACATATTTTGAATTTAAGGGGCTTCCGTCATGATGTTAATTGTTATTATAGATTTTAATCAAAATTTAGTTTTAATTTTAGATTTATTTTTAATAAAACATATTGTATAATATAATGCAATGAAAATCAAATTCCTGGAATTCATTACTTTTTTTGGTTATATTTCTTAACACTATAGTAAACATATATAATTTTTTCTTTTTTGATGTCTTAGTAAATCCGTTTTTAGGTTTGTATCGATGTATGATTTCATTGATGTATTATTTCATTGATTTCCCATTTAAGGTGAAACTGATTGTGAAAAAAGTTTTTATTTTTTCATTGAATAATTACTAAAGGTGCATTTAACTAGCACGTTGTAACTTGGTGATTTCTATTGGAACGTTGGTGGCTTGCGGCACAAATTCAGTTTATATATAATTATTGTATTGTTATTGTGCCAGATGTGTGCAATTTTAAATTCAACATATGACACAGATGTTTCTGAATGGACGTTGTATCTTTCAATAAAGAGTTCTATATATCAATAAACAATTTAGACAGTCACTTACAT
Source organism: Nephila pilipes (assembly GCA_019974015.1). NCBI lineage: Eukaryota > Metazoa > Arthropoda > Arachnida > Araneae > Nephilidae > Nephila > Nephila pilipes. The sequence goes on from BMAW01024744.1 coordinate 388,841, forward strand.
TTTCTTGTTATACAATCAATGAATTAAATATTATGGTCTTTTTCCAAATCCTATTTTTTATTATAGTGCGATAATGGATTTTTGGGTGTATAGTACATAACTAATAAAGGTTTGAATTATGTCATATTATTAATACAGGGCATCAAATACTTTTTTTACAC
>BMAW01024744.1:389026-413920 GCA_019974015.1 Nephila pilipes
TATATATATATATATATATATATATATATATATATATAAATTAAAAAAGCACAATTAAATATATTGTAAATAAACGGGAAAAATGATATGCTAAGATTTGTATTATAGTCCTTCAAATGAAATAGAAATTTAATTTCAAATCACAATGAATGATAATTGAAAGAGTTGAAAGTATTCCTACTTAAGCCAACAGAAAATCATATATTTCCAATTACGTATATTGATCCACTATGATAGGATAAAATATAATACTTTACACTAAATGACTGGTGGAAAAGTTTTTTTTTCAGTTTCTAGATTATTGCCATTTTTTTAAGCAAAGTGAAGTCTAAAGTTGTATTTCAATCACTTTTAATTGTCTCATTATTGGAGAAAAGCCACACCATTTTTAAAAGAGCTATTAGGAAAATACTGATTGATTTTAAAACTCAAAACTTTTTATATATGCAAGATCATTTAGTATTATTCTCAATTTTTACTGTTATCATGAATTAGATTACGTGGCAATTATTTTCAGCTCTGATGCGTAGTTTCTTGTCAAAAGAACTGTAGAATTTATAAATGATACTCTCATACACATTAGATCCTACAGTTTTATATTCTCGGTAAGACAGAACGTTAAATTTGATGCCATTGAATAAAATATAGACTATAAAAATTGACAATTTATATATATATATATATATATATATATATATATATATATATATATATGTATATATATATATATATATATATATATATATATACATACATATACATATATATATATATATACATACACACATATATATGGTTTTTCAAAAATGTTTTGGAAATATGTTTATTTGTATATTTTTTTGCCTATTTAATTTTATTTGTTAACAATCGCATAAATCTAATTTTAAAATGAACAACAATTACTATTATCTCTATCACACTTTCTTAATACTTGGTTTTCTTATACATGTAAGTATTTTTCATATACTCACCCTTATTCCACAACGTTTTCTAGAAATTTCCATAAATTTTCTAGAATTTAGAAAAAGAGTTAATTAAGGGCAAAATACTTAGATACTTTTATGAATTAAAATATGAAACTTTTGACGATTTTGAATTTATTTTAAGATAAGTTAAATAAGTTAACAAAACATCGCTGAACATTATTTATGTAAAGGATACTTTATCTAGACAAAAAGGTAAGCTTTCCATTTATCTTTTATTATAATGTGTAGCAAAACGTTTTTGAATAACATTCTGATTGCTTTTTTCATTTATAAAATATGAATCGAAAATTCTTGGAAAAGATCATAAAATTAAGATATACTTCTATAATATGAACGTTATTAATTCGTTCAGGAGTAAAAGAATTGTTCTTGCGTATTCGTAATATATATTATTAATGAATATAATGCAAAATGAAATTACATAGGTTTATTATTAATAATTTCAAAGGACTAATCATTTCTTAATCATATTGCAATTTTTGTTTATATAATTTTACTGACAAGATGCATTAAGAGTTAACGTATAAAATCCTTATTCAGATCTATTTCTTTGTCCTTTTATCTCTCCTATACATTTTTTTCTTATTTCGATAAGAGTATTTAAATAAAATACTTTAGTTTTTTGAAATTTTTGATTAAGTTGGAAATAACTAATTAATATCTTTTCAAAGAAGTAATTTATCGCGAAATATCATCCTTGTTAAAATATGTCATCTAAAATGAAGCAATGAATTACACATCAAAAAAAATATTTAAAAAAATACGATCTAAAAGCTACCTAATTAAACGGCTTTCAATATTTTTACTGAGATATATCCAACAAAAACTCTTAAAGATATCTCCTAAAGTATTTCTGCTGTTTCTGTTTGGGAAATACGGAAAACGATATACGAAATGAGGCGTTGTACTTAACATTTTTTTATTAATTTATATCTAATGACTGCCATCAGAAAAATGCGTATCTCATTTCTTATTTCCTTCCATGATTGCATTTCATTGTCAAAGATTCAAAGTTTGAAGACAATTTTAATTAAAATAAGACTATTATTCTATTTTGATATTACGAAATCGAAAATCATTAATTACGCTAGGACCTTATTAATATGTTTCTTAGATTCAGTCCTGCTGTCATTTAAAGATGTTTTAACTTCTTATTTATTTTATCCTGTTTGCAGTCAATTTAGGAAAACGAAAACCATAAAGTTATTAATAATACTGATTTAATCTAAGTAAAAATTAAATGTATTTTACTTTTATCCTCCAAGATATAAATATATCTCTTAAATTCTTAAAGATGCATTTTTCTGGCTAAAAGTGAAAGTGTATTGTTTACCATGGTTGGAATACTTTATGTGGAAAAAGAAAGGAACTTTTTTTAATCAATTCCTTATGAACAGGACAACACTAAAGTAATTTATTTAAACATTTTAGAAATATATCATATATTAATTTGATTTTTTTTCAAAAAGAATATTCGTCAATTTTAATACACATTTTCATTACACATTTTAAAACCTTAATTAAATTATAATACTATTACGTAGCATTATATTTTCTCGAAAATATCAATAATAGTCTATAGTTAAAAGTATACTGAGAATTTTTGATCTAATTCAATGTCACACAATAATAATTAGCTTCGTTATACGTTCAGCCTCACAATTTTAACAAAAGTCATAAACGGAATAAACTTCAGTTGAACCACCTTATCTAAAATACCAGTTAATTTTGATATTATTCAAAACAACTTTAATTTCAAATTCTATTTATAAAGTAGCATCCCTCACTACTTTATAGGAAGATTCTGAATGAATATCACAATTTTCGATTACAGAAACTTTTCATGGAGTTTTGAAGGTTATATCCTTTTATCCACTCATCAATTGAGAATCTAATGCACCGTACAGCATTGTGTATATTTCTAGTTAAGTCAAGTCATAATAACAAAGTATTTGAGGTAGGTGAGAAAATTGCCTTTTTATATCCCATTTTTAAATTTTAATCTCATTTGAACCAGATCTTAACTTTTAAGGAGACAAAAACCTTTTCCTGTGAAGAAAAGCTTTTATTAAATCCTAACATGAGACGTTGAGATAAGAAATGTGACGACTTGCTAATTTCAAGAATTAAATTTCAACAAACTAGTTACAAACTGATAAAAAAAATCTTTTTTTTAAACATAAATTATATAAATATATTTTATTATCCTATTAATTTTTGAAAATACTTCATACACTACTCTTTTAAATATTATCCAATACATATTAGTGTTCGGAAATATTTCTTTACCATATTAATTTTGATTCATAATAAAATACTTAATAAAATTTGGATTGGATTTTTCAATTTATTATTTATGAATTACGTTCTATGAGTCTATTAGGTTCGGATGATGTTCCAGGTCTATTATTTTTTGCTGCAGCCTGTCTAAAGCTGATAAAAAGTGCGGCCGCATGGGGGACCCAAAAGCCTGTGGAGATCCAAACTTAAATATCTCATTTTAAAAAGCAATTTTGTGTAGATCTTACGCGTTAATAAAATAGACTAAGAGACAGATAATGGACAAAATTTCATTTGATAAAACTAAAACATGCTTTCGAAATGATTCGCAGTAAATTTATGCATGATTTTAATTAAACTAATGAAAGAAGCTTAGTGATATTTAGCGGAAAAATAATAAAACTCATGTTTATTCAATCCTCAATATTACAAGAATAATGATTATCAAAGCTTATTTTGCAACTCATTGAAAATGATATAAGCAAAAACTTATATATAAATAAAGTAGTAGCCATGTTCTTGAAATAGAACAAAGTTGTAACAATTTTAATTTTCTGTTAATATTAAAATCTTATTTATTATTATTTCTTCTTATGTTTTACTAAATATTACTTTTCCTTATTTTATACAAAAAGATAAGTAAGAATTTATTTAATCATTTTTCTTATTTACCGGGTCATCATTCCTTATTTGGCCACGAAATCTTTCGAATGTTCTCGACTTTCAGATTACATTGCATTACCCTATTACTTTTTGAATTATATTCCAAAATTCTATTACTTTCGAAATTATTTTCTACCGCCTATTATTGTGTAAAGTCAATTCACAGGACCAAATAATATATGGAATCTTTGATTTGTTATAAGATACATTATAAGATATTAATATTCCATCTTATGTATATTTCCGCTTTCATATTACTTTTAAAATTTGTCTTAAAACTAGGAGAAACTACAACAATAAATTTAAAAGTTTGGCATTTTTCTACTCTTAGTTAAATTTTTGTAAAAAAAAAATAATTTATTGTTCTTTTTATGCGCTTTTGTTATGAATTTTATGTCATAATTTTAAAATTTGTATAAAAAGTTGATTGAAAATTTAAGGGGAATCGGTATCCCATACTGACAATGTTAAATTGTGAACTTCTATGTATCATTTTTTTAGAAACTACTAAACATATAAAGTTAAAATTTTATCTATGAATTACTTAGTTGTTTACCTTTATACTGAAGTGAGATTTTAAAAATTTTGTTGTTTAATCTTTTTAAAAAATATTTTTACAGAACAACCCAGTGAATTTTTGAAAAAATGCCGTTTTTCGTTACGATATCTGCTCTACAGCTGGTGTTTTTAAGAATATTACAAATGTTTCATTTCAGTATATAGAATAATATATCAGAAATATATTGTAAAAATTTCAAATGCATGGATACAGTAAATTTAGAGAAAAAGGTACACGCAGTTTAAAAAAGTCATTTTTTGAAAACTGGATTTTTAATATAAAATCTTACCTGCTCAAAAACGTCCTGCTCCATAAGCTTTATTAGCTGTATTTTTCTTAATATTGTTTTCATATCTTTTTCGCTTAAGTCTTTTTTTCTATCCTTTTTTCCTTTGATTGTCCAGAAAATGCATAAATAGCTTTCCGCAGTTTTTCCCTGTCGAGGCATTTCATAGCATTCATAGCATACTCCCTTGGTTTTAAACCTAATATTTCTGAACAGCCAGCTTGGATGCATTACCATTACTAAATGAGCATAAATTATCATAAACACCAAGTGAAAGTGTTTAAATCTGCACAAATGTTGAATTGGGAACACGTGATCGCACGACATTGTAAAAGCTTTTATTCGGGTTCTGTGTATTACCACGCTAACGTTTTTTTTAAAAGATCAGGATGTGAAAGTTCTTTAAATATTGGACGCATAGATTCTACGATTGCAACAGGAATATTGTTTGTAAGTATGTAAATCTTTTCTGTTGCTTCAGCCATATTATATCCACACCACGATTCTTCTTCTGAAGGACAAACCCATGTTGAAGATATTCATCCGTCGACAGTTTGTGCAGAAAAATAGTCCAGATAGCTTGTAGCATACTGTGAACACTGTTTAGATTCCTCCGGATAGCTAACCCATAATAAGGCTGCAATTTATCAATTTCCTTCAAAATTGCATTTACATTCATTTTTATGAGAACCTTTATTACTGCACATACAATACTTAGACAAAATTTCCACATCAATTACTTTCCCAGTGTCTATGCTGGTCACAGTAACCACAGCATTCAGAGATGAATAACCTCGTTATTGCCGAGTTCCATCTACGGCAACTGCAATATTCATATTGCTGTCATTTTCCCGTACAGCTTCCTGCTCTGTCTTTTGCATTGTTTCCTCGGAAACAAACATTAAAGCATTTAAAAGTCTCTCATTGTACAGGTAAAATCTTGTAGGTGGCTGAGGCAGATTTATATGTGCACAGAACATTCTTCCAACTTCTGCACCTCTTCCAATGGAACACATTGCGTATACATATCTGGTATTTACAGTTGCTATTTGGGTTCCTTTATGATAGACTGAAGAAGAAACTTCCACACGATATGGGCAAATACAGCATTACAAAACGAAAGAAATAGCCAGTCCAGAGTTATTTTTCAAAACTTGCATATCCATGCCACTGTCACATTTTTACACAGTATATAATTCTTAAATACAAACGAAAGTATATTTAAGTACAGTGTGGCATTAATAATATCTATATTTCCTTGAAATGAAGAAAAACACTCATTTGTATGAGAAACTTTTTTTTGGCAAAATAATTTTTAATACCAGCTTTTATCACATTATTGTTCACATCAGCATCCAATGTAGAGTTACTACTAGAAGTAATATTTCCACCTTTTAAAAATGTTCATTTATTCTTTTTAAACATTTAAAATGATCTAGGCATATTTTATTTTTCAATATTTCTAGAGAAACCAGAATACTTAAATGACACTCATTAAAGTTCAGCAAAGAAGGTATAAAAATATGAGTTACATTTGCAACGTCCAACAAAAAAAATTAAGACAAATTCGCACGTGAGAATAGTAAACAATCTTTCAAGTCACAATTACAGTTATTCTGATGTCTTTGCGAAATGATTATTAAATTAATGTGAGGACTTGCACATGCATTCCAGGTTTAAAAGACCAATGTTTACATTTATCACTACAGAAACAGGTGTAACACGCCAGCTGATGTGTAACTCTATTTATTCAAACTAAAATATTATCATACTTCTTATTTGAATAGTAGCAAATATATTAATATTAGAACGGTTTTGAATTGGAGATTTCAGAAACATCAACATCTGAAAATCAATTTTTCGAAGATATATAGGGTACCGACTCCCTTTAATAATATAAGTTTGCCCCGTTTTTGTTTTGAGTACCTAGATTTTGTATCTGTACTTTGAATTTAATTTCAGTGAGAAATTCCAAGTTCTTAAGAAATGCTTTCGTTAAGCATACATATGAATGTTAAAGTCTGCGTTTCATATTACACATGAATGATAAAAAAATGTCCCTTCGTTACTTTATAGATACAACATATTTTATGCAATTTTCACTTGATGGTTGAAAAATACTTTAAAAAATGATTTATAAATTAAATACACGTAATTTATAGGGTAGTTTGCTTGTTAGAGATGTTAAGCATCCTATTTAATGGCCATTTTAATTTCGTGAATGTAATGATAATCCTATATAATTTCGATTACAGTCCAAAACTCTTTAATATTTGAACTTTTGAATGCAATAAAATACAACTGAAAAAACATTATGAATGCTTCTACGAAATTAAATTTTTCTTCCAATTCTTTAAAATATAATTACCCCTATTTTAATGATTTGTTTGTGAGTTTTCTGGCCTGTAAAAATATTATTATTATTATTATTTTTAATTTTGGAGATAAAATGAATTCTACGGAATCATTTATTATTTTTTTCTCTTTGAATTGCATTTTATTGTATTAAAATAGTAAAGATTCTAGAATGGTTGTCGAAATCCCATAGGATTAACATTATGTTTCCGAAATCAATATGACCGGTAGAGGGGAGCCTTAATTACTCTTTAATATAACATTGATGCATGTTCAAATAAATATTACGTAAAATTGTAAAAGGGGAGACATCCTTAACAACTTTGCATTTTTTGTCGTACCTCCTCCAAACTGATATTAATATTGATGGATCAGAGTGATATAAGTTATGATATTCGTAAGGAACTAAATTTCTGGAATTTAGTAAAGTGATTGATTGAAAAAAATAAAGTGAAAAAATAAAGGAATTAAATAAAGTGAACTAAATTTCTGGAATTTAGTAAACTGAATTATTTCTAAAATGTTTGAGTGAATGGGGTGGCATATTAGTTTTAAAGATTATTGGTAGGTTATAATTCATTTTTTTCGTATATTTATTTAACAATTTATATTTTTCATTGTCATATGACTTTTTCAGTTCTTATGATATTATACTTAGGAAGCAAAAACTTATATTGACGAACAAAACGCTTAGAAAGAATACGGAAATTTACAAGATGCGACAAGAAAATAATTCTTCTTACTGTCACATGCTTAAGATAGTTATTTACTATAGGGAACCCGTGAACACAATTATAAACAACTGTTATTCAAAACTTTTTAAGCAAACTTTTAAGAAGTTAAGAAAATTTTTAATAGCAATAAATCAGAAACGCGAAAAAAAATCGTTTTTGACCGTGAGAATATACTCCATTAGAATCTGATTAACCGTATTAGTTAGTTAATCATTTAGAACCTAACTTAGTTCCTTTTGAACCATAAATATTGACCTCTTTAATTTGTAAATTTCCTTTGAGAACTGCTAATATTATTATTAAGGAAATACCGGTTTTTACTACCTTATTTAGTAATTGTTCGATGAAGTATTGCATTGGTATTACCAGAAAAAGCTATCGTCCATGATAGCCGAACAGTCGCGGGTTTATGGTCGTCATTGTCGAAATAAAATAAGCGAACAAAGACAGGAAGGAAATAAAAAATGTACAGGAAATGAAAAGGAATATTAGTGGTGTGAAAAGAAGTAAATCTTTTAGAATGACCATTTCATCCTTAGTTGTTCAGGATTTGAGACTATCTCCTGATATCTTGGTCAGGTTAGGTCCAACATACTGTAATTCTAAGCATTCCTCTCTCATCAAAATTGGGTCGACTATGTAGTAAAAAAATATCTCCGTCTTTGTGAGGATTCTTTACTTTCTTTCTGTATATCATTTGGTAATATTAAGGTTTTTTCTAAGCTTCTTCCCTCACATTTTCTATATCTTCTCTCCTATTTTTCTTTCTATACTAACACTTCAAATCTTCCTGTCTTTCATTTTTAAACTTTTATTATTTTTAACTTTATCTTAATGCAATATTTCCATTTGACATTCATTTTCTAGAGATCCTTCTTTATCTTAAGTTGTTTTCATTTCCTTTTGAATTCTGATTTTCTTTCTGTCTCCAGTCTGGTGGAAAGTCTTAAGTTTTCTTAATTTGTTCTCCTCTCAGTTCATTTTCGCGAGGAATTCTTGAGGTGACTTAATCTTAAATTTTACCTTCGTTTTCATAGACATTCTGAAGCTCATCTATAGCAAGCACTGTGTCTCTGTTAACGAACATTTTCGAAGGTATTCTAAATGTATTTTGATGAATATTCAGTTTCTCCATGGCTTACAGAATCAATGTATATTCCGAAATGGGATTTTTTTTATTTCACAAATTGAATTATTCAATTCTGCTCAAGAACTGTACATCAACCGTGCCTCTATAATCAATAACACAATCATTAATGCAAATAGATAACATAGTCTTTAGAGAGCTGGTCATTGTAATTTCTTGGATTTAATTTAACAATGTGTTTTTAGTGCGACATGTGTACAAATGAATTATTAATAACATACCGAACAAAACTGTATTCAATTTCATTTCTGTTTCAAATAATTCACTTACCATTGCCTGTTATAGATATTTTAAACTGATATATAATATTTCAAATCAATCGTAAATTTACTATAAAATTTGTTCATTACACATATATTTGTGTAAATAGCATAATTATGAAGCAATGAATCTGAGTGAAAATGTGAATGTGACTGAGACAAATTCATCCATTAATAAACATTTTAATTTCAACCATCCATTAATTATTGATTATCCACTCAATAATTTATAGATAAGTCCGTAAATATTTCTTTCCAATTATTAACATTTCTAAAACTCTGAGTCAGAACAATTGGACCATATCCTTGAAATCTTTGATCCATTTGTCGATAGAACAGTCAGACTTCCTAAGAAATTCTTTACATATTTAAAAACTATGCTTGATTTGGTAACGTTCAGAGATAGTCTCATTCGCGAAATATTTATTAATACCTAAAAAGTTAAATTATAACCTTTATCCATACTTTCTTCTCTTGAAGTTTTATTTTTCACTAACATTTATAAATAGATAAGTATAAATATTCTTTCCCTTCCGCTTTTCCTCCATTACACCTTCAAATTCTAAATAAAAAAAATTACATGCCGTTATTAATTCATTTCTTCTTAAATAAATTTCATAATTCTATGTATTCAATTTAGAGAGTAAGAAATAAAAATCCTGAGACATTCGTAATATTTGTCAATTACGACGGTCCGGTTCGGAATGCTAAATTATTATAGGTATTAACATCAAGGATGTTGCGAAGTAGTACAAATTCTATGACTTCAAATTTAAATTGTTAAAAGCTTCTTATAAAGAGGAGAATTTTAATTTTGTACTCACATAATTACCTTTTCATCTAGATGATTTTCTTGCATCGTACACTTGATTCAAATGACAGCGATAAATTAAGCAAAATAATCTAACCGAATAGTACAAACAAAACAAGTGAAAGAAACATGGTTGTTCAGGCGTTTTCAAGAATAACTGTCTTTTCGAGTCTTGAATAAAAGGCCAACAAAGCATTCGTATATTCATCTCTATTGTTTTCTACCATATTTTAAGCGTACAGTTAATATTACTGTACCAGTTAAATTTATATTATAACAAAAGATTCAACTACACGTTTCTTAAAGGACCTTCAACATTTTTGGGATATTTATCTCAACATTTACCACTTAGAAATTAGACTATACTTTGGTGAATTAAAGAAATTTGTTGTTGATTAACTGTTCTGGAAAGAGTTGGAATATTTATCTCTTCTTTTCCAAGAATTATGTCTCTTGCAGCACCCCTTCTCTAACGCCCTCCCCCTCTCTCTCTTTCTCTCTCTCTCTCTCTCTCTCTGTATATATATATATATATATATATATATATATATATATATATATATTCATAAACAAAAACATTAGCGCACCAAGAAGGAGTCGTCAAAATGAAACCAAAAATTAAATACGTAATGACTACTTTGATATAAATAAATGATTAGAAAATCAAAGAAAAAGGATCCTTTATTTCAAAGAAAGACAAAAGAACGGAGGATTTAATACCCCATTGAACCTCCTGTAGCACGAATACATGATGCGATACGATCGGGCTTTGAGGCATACAAGTTCTGTTTGATAGCTTGAGACATTTCGTTCCATATTTGCTGTAGCGTTGCCTCTACTTCCTACAAACTCGTGGAATGCCCAACTCGTCGTCCCAAATGGTCCCAGATATGCTTTATTAGAGACAAATCTGGGGATCGGGCAGGCCAAGGAAGGGTAGTAACAGTCCGGAGACAGTCTTGCAACACCCTTGCCTTTTGAGGCAGAGCATTGTCTTGTTGAAAAATTGCTCCTGGGAGCCGTTGCATGAGTGGATACACATGTGGTAGCAGGATGTCATGGATATACCCCTGGGGTTTCATGGTGCCACGGATCAATACTAGGGGTGATCGAGTATTGTAGGCAATGGCACCTAATACCATCACACCAGCTGTGGGAGCGGTGTGTCGCTGTAAAGCAAAGGCAGGATTGAGGCGTTTAACACGGGGTCTCCACACACGAACACGATTGCCATTACTGCTGAGATTGATTTCATTCCGCTGTAGTCCGTTTCCTCGTGCGCGGTACCACTCCAAACGGAGTCGTCGATGGGGGGGGGGGGGCGGCAAGGGCAGCACACGTAATGGACACCACGATCCCAAATGTCCTTCAGCCAGGTGCCTTCGTATGGTTTGCGAAGGCACAGGAGGCCCTAGTGAAGGTGCTACCTGTGCCTGGATGGCTGGCCGATGAAACAGTTGGCTGAACAAGTGCATTCCTCGACAACTGGTTTGTCGAGGACATCCTGAACCTGGTCATCGTGTAAATGAGACCTCTCGGATCCACTGGTCCCAACACCTCCTCACATCACAATCAGTGCTGCCTAATTGACGAACTACTCGCCTTGCTGACCACCCAGCTTCCGTCATGCCGATAATTCTCCCCTTATCAAACTGCTCATATTGTTTTCGAAAACGGAGTAATGGCATGTCTATCTCAGCTCTTCCTTTGTAAACGATTCAGCATTCTCAAACAAGCTTTGGTTATCTGTTTTATACTCCACAAAGAACGACGTTAAACGCCCTGTACCGGCTATACGTAATGCACAATCATGCTGCATTTCTATTCATTTGCATTTCTCCCCGACACGTACCTTCATTCCAAGTTTCGTTACGATCCCGCAATTATTTCTTGGTGCGCTTATTTTTTTGTCCATAAGTATATATACATATATATATATATATATATATATATATATATATATATATATATATATTACGCAGTTTTTTCAATAGATTGTTTATTAATGTCGTAATTAAAAGCTGCAAGAGGGCTATTGGCTTCAGAACTCATAATTTTGAAACTCAGTTAAATGACGAAAATAAAACTTGATACTTCTCTTTTCAAACATTCTTAGGCCAACATGAGGACACAGAGCCACTCTACATTTAACTTGTATTATTGCCGCTACAAGACTGGTCTATAGGGGCAACAGGACGTGAACCCTTAACTAAAAGAAAAATTCTGGCGATGGTTTTGCGACTATGAAATCTAGGCAACCAAAATATTTATTTGGAGTTAGTTTTAAATATGTAGAAAAAATAAAATTCATTTGAAAAACTATTAACATTTCTCTTTCTTTTTCAATTAAGAAATTTTAAATTTACTCTTTTTAAGTCTCATCTCTTTTCATTTACCGTTTTGTAGCATTTCTATAAATCAATAATATTAGATATTTTCAAATAAGTTTTATTTTACTTTGCATATTTTCGATAAAATTCTGGAATATTTTATTTCACAAACGGCGATTAGATAGAATGAAATGCTGAAGTAAAAGAAAATAATTGGGAGTACTAAAACTTTATTTTGAGTTACAATATTTACATGTATCTTAATGTAAACAGATTACGAGCACATTTTAAAAAAATTGAAAAATGTGCAAATTATTACCACAATTTTTTTTTTAAAAAAAGTTTATAAGGTCATAATATGTATTATTCTTACTAATTTCAATATAGTAATTGAATTTAATGAAAAAAAAATATTTTAAAAGTAATTTGAATATAAATTATTAATATTAAAGTGAAGTATACAAGTGAAATACATTCTGAATTGATAGCTGTTCCTTATAACATGAAATAATCAATATTTCGATTTTAAGTTAATGATTAAACCCTTTTTCAGCGCTTCTACAATACTCTGGTATAAAAAAGTGTCGTCACAAACTAGAGACAGTTGCTTTGACTATTATCATAATTTAACAGTTATCCACTAACAATTTCTAAGAAGTTTAACCCGTTCACTCCCAGCGTATCACATGCGATACACTCGCGTTTTTTCTCCAGTGCTCAGGGTATCAAATTAGATACGTTCCGAGAATGCCTGCTGCAGACCGACGTATCAATAGAGATACGCTTAAGTTTCCCTTCGAGTGATTCCAAAAGTAAGATTCGATGAAATCTCTCTCTACTGGGAGGGTGGAGGGCGCGTTACTTAGTGCGGACGAGCTATTCATACAATGTTGGTCATATGGAGCAGAAGTAAATAGTTCTCTTATAAAAGAGAAATTACAAACTTTATTTTTCTTATTTTTCCTTATTTCGCTTTAATTCAAATTAGGAACTTCTAAGATGCTTTTAATTCTTTCAATTTTGCTCTAGCATTTTCCATTTTCTTAAATTTATGTTTCGACAGCTATCAGGAAATTGAAAATGACGTCACAGGGTAATAAGTATTTCCTCTAGACAGATTAAAAATAGCAAATATTGTAGAGCTGTCTCCCCAGCTCGATACTCCCCCTCCTATCTTAACCCATTCAAAACAAGAGATAAAGAGAGTACTTTAATCTCTGTCGTTCTTTTACACAGTCTCTTACGAGCGTTTCAGGTAGGGAGGGGTCCCTCGCTCTCATAAAGCAACTCAATGGATTTCTGTCTTTCGTGAGGCTAAATTGCCCTTCCGTGTTGTTCAAGTATTTGAAATCTATTCAAAACTAGGAAGAAACTGACTTTTTCATTGCTTCAAAATGGTCATTCTACCCTTTCGACAACTTTATTTACTCCTTTATTTATACCTTCTAATTTCAAAAAATTCGTTTCTACTATTTAATTTTTTTTCAAAATCGTATCATTTATTTTATAAAAGATCGACAATGCAAGTGATATTTCAAATTTTGTTTACACTGATTAATTATATAAAAATAAATTTTAATGTAATAAAATGTTCTATTTACAAAGTTTCGCAAAGAACAGATTTTGCCACCCAAAGTGCGCTTTTTTTGTAATTATTATTAAATTACCCAATTAAATATTAGAATAAAAGTAAACGATGAAATATCGAGAAATGGACAATAGAAAACTTTTCCGATATCATAATTAAAGGAACAAGTAAATTATTAAATTGATCTTATTTAAGTTAAGTGTAATTAAAATCAAATCAAACGATAAATTATTAAATTGAATATTATATCAGCTACATGTAATAAAAATCAAAGTAAACGATAAATTATTAAATTTAATTTTATATCAGCTACATGTTATTAAAATTAAAGGAAATGACAAATTATTAAATTGAATATATTTAAGCGAAATGTAATTAAAATTGAAGCAAACGATTAAAATTTAGAAAGTGATATCGTTCGCAAAAATTGATCCAACTGAAACAATAGCCCCTTGGGAGGCTAAAAAACTGATACCTGGTCTGAACAAATTGCTGTATGGGGTTGCTGTATTGACAGTATGCGGTTTTACTAACTGAAATTATTATTAGAATTTTGTTGATAATATTAGATCCAATTCTAATTGCCCAATAGGAATGAAAATTTACATCAAGACATTTACTTCTATTAAGAGTTTCATATTTATAACTAAAAGATACAGATTGTAATATATATTTATTTGATATTTCTATAGATCTCGTGTTGCTTTTAGAGCGAAATTAATAAAAACTAAACAAAACAAATTATATTTCTCTCTCTCTCTCTCTCTATATATATATATACATACACTTTTCTTTTACTTTTTTACAAGATTTTATTTGGATTACTCTCATATTGAAAACAAAAGTGTTTTATAATCATTACCTTAACTCAATTTTTATTTTTAAAGAAACAATTATCTATAACAGGGGAATTCAACCTTTTACACTTTGGGAACCTTTTGAGCTTACCGTTTTCTTGAAGGAACCTCTTGATCAAAGTGCTGAAAAAATAGGATATCAAAGCTTTATCCTACTCAAACTTACAAAATTATTAGTGCACTTTTTATCACAACACAAACTTATGAATAAGATAATGAACGGAATGATAGCTAATGGCGTTTTTTATTTTTCTAAAATGTATTCTATCAATAAATAAAAGCAACACTATTTTAAATTAAAACAAATCCATAAAAAAGAAAATTTTTAATAACTTGGCTGTGATTGTTTTTTATTTCAAAGTATTTTAACATCTGGTATAATTGATGAAACCTACAATACAATGTCCTGTTCAGCAAATCATTTGTTTCTGCATTTTGTTTTTGTCTCAGCGTACATAGAGAAAACGTTTTCTCATACATAGGTTGAAACAAATGACATACATTTCACAACTCTTTTGGTAATTTCAGGATATTCTTCTCTAATGTCAATCCAAAAATGTGTAATATGAACTTGACTAAATTTTAGTTTCAATTGAGTGCCTATCAATATATCAATTTGAGAAAAATGGACTGAGCCAAAGAATGGAGAATAATATGTGAGTTAATGTGTCTGGATTAATGTATTTGAAGCACTTAACTTTTATGAAGATTTTGTTTTATCCAAAAAATATTTATTTATACTTATTTCTTAGAAGCAAACTGCATTTTAGAATTCAAACTTGTATAAAAATTAAATTTTACTAAAATTTTGGAGTTTTGACTAAGAAAATATTGATCACTTACAGAACCCAAGTTGAAGGCCTCTGATCTCTAACAAAGGTTTACAAAAATTTAAGGTAATGATAATTTTAGTTTGTACAGGTAATCTCATTACAGTATCATTAACATCACATGTATGCATCAAACACTCACGATAGAATCTTATAATACACAGAATGTACTAACAAAAGAATAAATAGTATGCATGTCAAATATTTGTATTAAAAGACACAAAATTTACATTTTATTCCCAAATCAAAGGCATAGAAACTATAAAAGTGGGACAATGAACGTACAGTTTCAGGTGTCGTTACCTTTATCAAACCTGGGTTAATTTTTCTGAAGTCAGTCGCTGAAAAGTACATGTTATTCTAGTACGCCATTTATACTGAAATAACAAACTCTAAGCTTTAATAAATCATATTTTATAAAAAATATAATGCTATTTAATAGAAAAAATAAGACATAAAATATGGTAACTAATTTTACAAACTTTATTGGAAAGCTATATTCTAAGATACTTCATATAATCTTAATCTACATTTATATTCAAAAAATAATTAAATCAACCTTGAATTATAAATTGACTGAGATAAATTCTCAGTCAAGAGACTTTGCCCCCCCCCCCTCACAAAGTCTGTGAGGCAGCTTTTTTTTCTTTTAAGACTCTGAAAAATGTTATTTATTTTCAGTCATACCTTAATTCCAATTTACATATGGTTTTTAAGTTAGTACATTAATAGATAAGTATATAAAATACTTAATTTTTATATTTGTTTCCTATCAATTCAATAAAAAAAAATTGGGCGAAATTTATGACGACATATCTTTGAAAATTGAGTTCATTAGTGGTAAAAGCAGGTATAAAATATATATTGCATACATTTTATTTCAGTCCAATGAGAAATTCAGGGGAAATTTATTATTACGTATTTTTGAGCTCGATACTGGCGAGAGCAGACATAAAATACGTACGCAAAAACAAGTAAATTTTTGAAAAGTGGGCAGGTACGACATCTATAGGATATAGAAAACAATTGTCTTTTGGTTGGATAATATTTATTAGCTAGCTTTATTCATATAATATCTATTTAATAATTTTCATTCTCCATTAGTTATTAGACTAAAGACAAGGGGGGAAGCTAATTCGAGGTCGAATTCTGAAAGCAAAATTCCTAAGATTGACTATTTATTAGCATCGAAATTGGAAGGACATGAGATCTATTTATTGTTTTTAAATTTGAAACATGTTGGCGATTCTAGGAAAATAGGACTCGAACACTAGGCTCGACTAAAACATGGCTAGCCACAAAATAGCGAGCATAACCATTCGGCTACTCCATACGCTGTTTCAATGCAGTAAGATAATGTTTCCGTTCTTGCAAAATGTATTATTCATGTAAAATTGTTCACATATCTGAGAACCAGGATAATTTTTTTCTCTATATTCTTCATTTGATTGTAAAAATTCGATATATTTTAATCTGATTCCTGAAAAGGAGTTTTGAAAAAATAGTAATAAATGATTACGCAAGCTTTCTACTTAAATATTGTTAAATTTTTTTGTGGGTAATCTCTTGAATAAGTATATACAGTTGTGTCAATTGAAATAAAATAGTTACTTTTGAGATGTAAATATAATATAAACAGTGATGCACAATAGTAATAAAAATACATATTCAAAACAAACATATTGAAATAATATTTTCCCATAGAGATATGATTATAAAATTCCAACACATGTAAATGATAATAATAATAATAATAATAATTCCTTCAAAATCCTCATTCAGACTTTCTACTTACAATATAGTATTGCAGATTAATTGTATATCAAGAAAAGCTTTAACAGTACTAACTAATATAATTTCAGGGATACAAAATGACTAAAAATTTACATTTACATGACTGTTTTTTTTTTTTCTCTTTTCCTGTGCTTTCAGAATCGAACCTGGGTTACGCATGAGCATCGATCTGGGGTATCGAGGAGCAATAAGTTCGGGTAATAGACAATTTAAATAAAATAATTCCAATTTTTTTGTCATATTATGCGAAGAAGCATTGATTTTAAAAAAAATTTCTCTTTTTGACCTTTTTTTGTCCACATTACAAAAAAGGAATTATTTTTTTCTGCAATTTGCAATTGCCTCTTAATTTGATAGAAATATTGGTAATTTTTATTTATAATCATGTTTCCAAATCTATCGAATTTCCAGATGAGATTTTTTTAAGGCTATTGCTTTTTCAGGGGTTATATTTTAGCAAGAGGCCGGGCATTTTACCTCAACAATTTCATCATCATCAACTAAACCACTTGGAGTGGCTGCTAAGTACTTTATTTTAGGATGTATGAACAGTCCACAAGGGCGAACTATCAAACCCATTGAATTTTATACAGCCTTCACGGCCTTTCCTTCATGATTTATTCTTTATTACTTATTGCCCTTTATTCTTTCTTCGGTATACTGAAGAATATAATCTTGTCTTGCTGCTTTGCCGACTATTCATATTATTTAATAATTGTAATAAATTTCTGCAACACAAATTTTATAATAGCATATGTTCTAATGCACAAATAACTAAATACTGGGAGAAAAGCACGTGAATTTCAATTCTGGAAGTACAAATAAAGAATGTTGCTCAACAGATTTACAATATCTCCATTGGTATATTCAAAACTTATCTAAAATATGAATTGTTCATTTTAATAATTATTAAAATAATTCGGATAGCGTATTTTTTTTAAATACTCAGCAAAAGTAGCATAAAACACGAATAATTACTTCTTTATCTTCTAAGAAATCGTGTATGAATCCTACTTTTTAAACACAGTGAAATACCACATAGATAAACTAGACAAACTTTCAGCGAATATAACGAGACTGTAAATAAAGCTTCAAAGGTGGAATTCTCAGATCACCAACTACAAAATTCCTAGAAATCGGCTGACTTCATCCCAAAGGATCATAAATCTCCTTTTGACAACGTGTCTTTACCGTGAATCATTGCGCACTAAGGCGAAACTTTTAATTTTGCTTTCTTCTCTTTCCTTGTTTACTTTGCTGACTCACCAAATTACAAGCAGTGAAATAAATTCAATTTTTTAAGAGAATATGCATTTGAAAGAGCATTAAAAAAGAAGGATTTGGTAGAATTACTTTTTTTCCGATTATTCAAAGCATTTTTATGATCAAATTAGTGAGACGGATGCAAGTTTTCAGATCTTTAATAAAAATGTTAAAAAAAATTGCAAGAATCAAAGTAAAAAAGTAACTCCACAGAAGCCTTAATTTTTTAATGCTCTTTAAAGTTCACTTTATTTCATGCAGTTAAAATAAATATTCTAGATGTAAGACTTTAAGTCAATAACTCCACAGGTTTAACATTAAGTGGGAAAATTCGTTGTGGCGTGTCGACGGGAGCATTAAAGAGAACATTTGATTTGATTTTTTAATGCAACTGTACGGCGTTACAATATCGTGATATCTTTGTAGATTGGTTATTTGGAGTGTTGACATAGGTGATATGGGCTTGGATTTCACTTCTGGCAATCAGGAGGGGGGTAATTGCTAAAAGCACTTGTTGCGGCGCGGCTCTTTAAATATAATGACATGATTTAAAGAGTGCACTATATTCGGTTTGCTTTTTTCTTTCTTGCTTGCTTCTTAGAAGTTCGAATGAGAATTTATGGGGTTAGGGCTTTTGGTAGCAGATGGCTGTTCGTTTCATTTGGTCGTTTTTTTTTTATTTATAGCGACAGTCATGACGAAAAGAAAGTATTTATTTCATATTGAGATTTGCGAATTAATGAATGAATCTGACAGTGATATTAGCGAAAATAATCCAAATCTGTACATAGTCATTAAATGAAGAATGGACGAAGAAGTAGTGTCCTTTGCTCAAAGTCTTACGTGAAGCGTCAAAAGTTGACAAAATATGTGTGTAAGACATATGATGTTGGACTACTCATTGAAGAATTTTTTTTTCATAAAAGTACAATGCAGCAAAAAAAAGATTCAATTTTTATATCTTAATATTCCATTTAATGATACATCATCACTCCATGAAATTTATGTAACAAATGTAAGTATATTTTGTATTTTCTTAAGAAATAGGAATTTTTATGTAATATTTTTATATATAAAACATACAATGTTCGATTATTTTTTTTTTTCTTTCGCATATATTAAGATTAATGCATTTGAAATAATATATGTAAAAATTAAAATATTCTGATGAATAGCCTTTTTTAGAGGGATTTTTTTTCACGAATTAGGATCAATATCTAAAATCGTCTGGGCACAGCTTGACTCTCCGCGGGAAGAAGCCGCGGGCCAGGAGAAGCACTTCTTTTTTCTCCCTCTGGTAGTGAAAGGGTTAAAGCGAATGATTCATTTAGGTAATGCAGTCAATAAATTTACTTTATGTATCAATGATTAAATTGTCATTTGCTATTTTTTTTGTCCTTAACTGTTCTCATAATTTCATGAATTAGGGTTCACATCATTTGGTACAAATTACTTTAGGACAAATATAATTTTTTTTACCTAATACCATTGAGTTTCAAGTGATATTGATGCTTATGTAGCTGTTAATGTGACCAACATATTTTGAATTTTAAGGGGGCTTCCGTCATGATGTTAATTTTGTTATTATAGATTTTAATCAAAATTTAGTTTAATTTTAGATTTATTTTAGCAAAACATATTGTATAATATAATGCAATGAAAAATCTAAAATTCCTGGAATTCATTACTTTTGGTTATATTTCTTAACACTATGGTAAACATATATAATTTTCTTTTGATGTCTTAGTAAATCCGTTTTAGGTTGTATCGATGTATGATTTCATTGATGTATTATTTCATTGATTTCCCATTTAAGAACAGAAACTGATTACTGTGAAAAAAAAGTTTTTATTTTTCATTGAATAGTACTAAATTGCATTTAACTAGCACATTTGTAACTTGGTGATTTCTATTACTTTGGAACATTGGTAACTTGCAGCACAAATTCAGTTTATATAGTGTGTGTGTGTGTGTGAATGTGTACATTTTTAAATTCAACATATGACACGAATGTTTCTGAATGGACGTTATCTTTCTAATAAAGTTCTATATCAATAAACAATTTAGACAGTCACTTACATTTTTCTTGGTATTACAATCAATAATTAAATATTATGGTCTTTTTCCAAATCCTATTTTTATTATAGTGCGATAACAGATTTTGGGTAGCATAATTTTATAACTAATAAAGGTTTGAATTATGTCATATTATTAATACAGGGCATAAATACTTTTATGCCTTTTTTGGATATTATTTTCAAAAATATAATTTATGTAATGGTAAGGTACAATTTCAGTTACGCCTACATGAAACTATTTGTCAATAATCACATTTTAGTATTGTATTATTTTTTTTCTAAAATCCTTATTACTTCTATTGTATTATAAATTTATCTTATTAAAAGTTTTGCACAAAATTTTCTATTGTATTTTACATTTACCTTCCATTCCTTTATTTCCTGATCCGTGTCAATTTTTTTTTCCTTTTTTTTTTTTTTTTATATAAATTTATTTGCGTAATAGAAATCTGTATAAGACACTAAAAATGAAAAAATGTGTTGAAAAATTGATATAAGTGATAGCACAATCAAAATAATGAATTCATACAACTTATATATCTCTTAATTTGGATAATACTTTTAAAATATCTCAAAAGGTCAAACTAAGTACTCATTTTTTCATTATATATATTTCTGTAGAAGGCATTGAAACAATTTGGTCTTATATTTAATATGTTTTTGCAATACATACAATTTCACCAATTTGAATTTCAAATTAACACACATAAATCCATGTTTATCAAATACATTTCTAAAAATGTATTTCTCTTATGGTATAAATGTTTATATATTAGTGTCAGATATTTTGTTTTCAGTTCATTACTTACTTTTTAGTTGAAATGGTTTTGTTTACTCTTCCATCATCTGAAATTTCCTTAAAAATAAGTTTTAACATTTTGATAAGTCCTAGAAAGAATGAGAATGTTCTGGATTCTTGAAATGCTTAAAAGCATTTTAATAATTTATAAACTAAGAGTGGAAGGTAAATAAATAAGCTACAAAAATTATGGTTTATAATAATCATGTTTCTTAAATATAAAAATATTTTTTTAACATTATTGACTTCAAACGGAAATTTCCATTTATAAATGAGAGGTTAGATAATCCGTATGATATACACACATGCACATTTTGTATATTTTGTATAGAATATTATATAATAAAAAACAATTAATTGCTTAGAATAATGATACTATGTGTCGTAAAGAATGATATTCAAACTTTCATAGCAATTTGGACGATTAAAAGCAATTATAATATTAAATATCTCTTGTCTACTATGTGTCTTAAAGAATAATAATCAAACTTTCTTTAAAGGAATTTGAACGATAAACAACAATTGAATATTATGTAGAATTACAAAACACTTAATTTTAGATGTTATGAAATACATATGTAACGATAAAGAAAAAGAAAATATATAAATTATTCAATACTTTAGTAGAGAAAAATCAGAACACTATTTTTATATTAATAGAAACTTCATAAAATAAGAATATTAAATATTAAGCAAGGAAAGAAAGGAAATTTTCAAATGTGCTATTAATAAATAGGTACTTACAATACAAATTGCAGATGACATACGAACATATGTATATTAGCATTTAAAAATATTCGTTCATTGCAGATATTTCACGAAAAGTTTTTTTCGCCTTGTTTTTTTGTAATTTATAATAAATGAATTTTTTTTTAAAATGTGGTGAAATACGAGGTTTTTATAATTACTTAAAAAATCTGTAATTGAACACTATATTTTTTTAGCGAGATTTCTTTATACAAAAAATAATCATGATTTGTTTTGCTTCAAAAGCATGACCATAAATTCTATATATATTTTCCGATAAAAATCACCATTATAAAGTGTTCAAATTTTTAAAAGTAAAAAACAGACTTCATTAAAATTTCATAATATTTAAACTAATTATTTTAAATTAATCATTTTGCATGAAGTTAATTTTATAATTTGTTGAATTATTTCAAAATAAATTGGTTTAAAACTAAAACATATGATATGATACAATTTTTATTCTACAATTTCTAGCATTACTGAAATGTGCTAAAATCAGAAGTAAAAGTGTACAGGCGAAAAATTATAAATTTTTAAAATAGCTTTACTCTTGTTCTTTCAGTTATTCTAAATTATTTAATCTATGAAACGTTTTTCCAAATACGAAATCGAAATT
Source organism: Nephila pilipes (assembly GCA_019974015.1). Lineage (NCBI taxonomy): Eukaryota > Metazoa > Arthropoda > Arachnida > Araneae > Nephilidae > Nephila > Nephila pilipes. The sequence continues at coordinate 412,013 of BMAW01024744.1, forward strand.
ATCTTTCAGATGAATTTAACTGAGCAAATGAGGAAACTAAATTCTAAATTACTAATTAAATTTTTCTAACTAGCTAATATAATGAATATTGCTGAAATAAACCGAAAATTATGGGAATAAATTCAGATTTTTCTCCCTGGTTCAGAGCTGAATGTCTCAATTTAATAACTATACACATAAGATTTCTACATTTCAAAAGTTTTGAAAAATATGAATAGAATTTACTCAATTCCTTTCAAATTTATTAGAAAAAAGAATTAAATTCGGGTTATGGATAAATAATGAGAGGTAAAATCAAGAAAGTTTTTTTTTTCTCTTTGCATACGTCAGTGCAGTGCAATTTAGAAGAAAGAGATGTATTTATCTTATTTTCAAAAATTAGTAATGTATCTCAGATCGCACCCTTTGCCAATGTCTCCCGAATCCAGTTCGGGCAACTTCTACGTGCAGAATTTGTGAGGCCCGAATGGACTTCGGGGAGGAGAAAAATTAATGTTTCTAACAGTTCAATTGAATAGTCCCCGGCCTGACACATAGATGGTGCTACTAGAATTAAATCCATATGTTTTTTAGTTAGCCCTAACCCTCAAAAGATGCATGTATAAATTTGACAGCCGTCGGATCATTAGTTTGTGAATTATAGCATTTTGAGTAAAGCAACTTTTGTTATTGTGAAAAAAATGGATAAAAAGGAATTTCGCGTGTTAATAAAATATTGCTTTTTGAAGGGAAAAAATACAGTTGAAGCAAAAACTTGGCTTGATGCCGAGTTTCCGAACACTGCCCCAGGAAAATCAACCATCAAGGATTGGTATGATAAGTTTAAACGTGGTGAAATGAGCACCGAAGACGGTGGACGCCTAAAATAGGTTGTTACCGACGAAAACATTAAAAAAAAAACCACAAAATGATTTTGAATGACCGTCAATTGAAATTGAATGAAATAGCAGACACTCTAAAGATATCAACTGAACGTGTACATCATATCATTCACGAATATTTGGGTATGATAAAGCTCTGTGCAAAGTGGGTGCCACGCGAACTCACTTTTGAAAACGACGACAGTCATCCGAGTGGACTGCACACGATGAACCCGCTCCAAAGCGTGGGAAAACACAACAGTCGGCTGGCAAGGTTAGGGCGTCTGTATTTTGGGATGCGCATGGAATATTTTTCATTGACTACCTTGAAAAAGGAAGGACTATCAACATCGACTATTACATAGCGTTATTGGACCGTTTGAAGGACGAAAAACGGCCGCATTTGAAGAAAAAGAAAGTGCTGCTTCACCAAGACAATGCACCGTGACACATGTCAGTGAAAACGATGGCAAAAATTCATGAATTGGGTTTCGAATTGCTTCCTCATCCACCGTATTCTACAGATCTGGCACCCAGCGACTATTTACTGTTCTCAGATCTCAAAAGAATGCTCGCTTGGAAGAAATTTTCGTCGAATGAAGAGGTGATCGCCGAAAGTGAAGCCTATTTTGAAGCAAAGGACAAATCGTACTAAAAAATGGTATTGAAAAGTTGGAGGGTCGCTATAATCAGTGTATTTCCTTGAAGGGAATTAAAAGCTAACATATATGTAAAACTATGAAAGACAAGGTTTTATAAAAATTGGGTTTGAAAATACTATGGATTTTCTGTAGGTAAAAATCTGAAAAGTGGAAAATAAATTCTTAAAGGCTTAATTTTTCTTACATGCAAAGATTTAGAATTGCTCAACATTTCCTTGAGAATCTCAGTATGTAAGGTTCACAGTATTTCAGAAGATCAAAATAAAAATCTTTTCGAATTAATGAGTTTGAGTTCGAATTAATCTTTTCGAATTAATTCAGAATTTTACTTCTTTTTAAATATATATATATATATATATATATATATATATATATATATATATATA
>BMAW01024744.1:413930-426306 GCA_019974015.1 Nephila pilipes
ATATATATATATATATATATATATATATATATATATATATATATATAATATGATTCTAAATATTTCTTGTACCCAATTGACGTGCTCAACAGGAACATTTTCCCTTCACAGTTTTGTCTTCTACCAGATTAAATTTCAAATCAAAAACTGTATATTAAAAGGCAAATTCTTAAGTATTCGACTCTTTTTAGACATTGGGATTTATTAGGATAGAAAATAACTTGCTAATTTGATAGAAGATGGTTTTCATGAAGTTTTCAAATCATGCAGGATTTTTTAAGTTTCCTTCAAACATGGCTTGTATTCAAATTATTATAATGATCCGTATATATTATAATGATCCGTACTTTAAATATGTAAAAATTTCATATTAATAATAATTTTTATTAATTATTTTATTTTTTTCTTGCTATTGTAACTACATTTGATCACTATTCTAAATTACTTATAGGTTTACGAATGTGCGAACAATTTAGTCTTACGAACCATATGGAAAATTTGGTTTATCAAATTCAAATTCCACCATATTATCGTATAATATATTCTCAAGAATAGAAATGTAACTTATCACTAAAGAAATCCCTGAAATAATCAGAAAACACTTATAAAAATATGCATTTATTTCAGGGTGTGAACATATTTCCATACCTCTAAACACTATGATTTATATTTATTTATTGTTGAATTACTATTCAATAATTTATTAATTTTTGAAAATAATCATATCTATAAGAAGCAGTATTTTATTATACTTCGTCTTTCGAATTAATAATGTTTCCAATTAGCATATTGAAACTATAGTTTCGTCCACAATGTTGTATCGTTGGTATACTATCTATATTCCCAATAAATTTCCCATTTATATTAATACTCAAATAACATGTTAAATGCTTAAATTTAAATTCGTCATTTTGTTTCCTCGTTAAAAAAGCCCCCTACATTTCTGATAATTGTTATTATCAATATTCAGAATTTGTCCTTTACTACGTACATTTTTATCCATGCGTAAGGATATACTACATTGCTTTCACTAACTGTGATACGAAATGTATAAATCAGTATCTGCTTTTCCTTTAACCTATGAAATAAATTACATTTCGTAACCTCATAACAAGCATTATTTCTTACAATTACCTTTGTATTAATTCTATGGGAAACGGCATGATTTAAATTGAATTATTTAAAAGACTCGTCTTCTGAAGTAGAAGTACAAACTTTTCTCAGTCTCTTACTATTTTATGAATTCCTTGAATATGCAAATGCGGAGAAATTATATTTTCTACGTAATACTAGTTAAGTGCATCCTTTTCAAACTTTCTTCCAAAGACCTACTGACATTAGGATCTCCGAAGACTATTCTTAGTGATCTAAGAAACATTTATCTCTTTAAGCGATACCTGTCACTTGACTTCTCTAAGTTCTGAATATTCATGAGATTTTCCAGAGGATCATCCATTGATCTTTCAGCATTGCCATTATTGGAGTCCACGCAAAAGGAAACCCGAAAGGATTTCGACGGCTGATGTAATGAATCCAATGATTCATATCTGCTTTTCCAGGTAACGGCAAGGCTATTAATCAAAATTTTCTAAGGTCCTACCGTTATATTCTTAAATTTGAAGTATTTGGAAAGTTGAAGCTTTGAATAATAAATAGATGTCTAAAAACTTCATTCCATAAGAGAGAATTACATTGTATCAAATTCAAATTATAAAGATGTACCTTTATTTCAAAATCTATAAATTAGTATCCTTTCTATGATTTATTTTCTGTAAAATTTCCAATTTTCAGAAACTAAACATAATTTACACTTTTTGCATTTCGATTAAAGAATGAAATGCATTAATATTTGTAATTTCAATCGCTAAAATTCATTTAATTGGCACAAATGGGCAACATGTAAAAATATATTATTCTTTTCTGAAATAGATATTGATATTATCATTGAGAAATATTTAAAATAATATATCTATGTTTCAAGATATAGATGTAAGTTATTTTAAATTGAATTTTATAAAATAACTAATTAGTCTAAGATTTAATTACATATATAAGTTTCAATTATATAGTTTTTAAATCATTTCTTAAGTTTATTGTAGTATAGGTGTGTAAGCATAGATAATTATAAAAATTGTTATAAAATTAAAAAAAAAGTGTCCATTCCATAGAAATTTTCAATTTCGTATCAAAAAGAACGTTATTCACCACAGGCTTCTGAAAATCATTAACATATATAAATTAATTGATTATTCTAGAAATACATCATGTTTAAACGATTTAATTATTCTTAAAATTACATGAGTAACAAGCTAACAAGATAAAAAAGATATATATATACACTCATGGACAAAAAAAATTAGAGCACCAAGAAGGAGTCGATAAAACGAAACGAAATTTTACATACGTAATGACTACTTTATACAAGTAAATGATTAGAAAATCAAAGAAAATGATCGTTTATCTCAGCGAAAAAGGCAAAAGAACGGAGGATTTAATACCCTGTTTAACCCCCTGTAGCGCAGGTAACATAGGGAGCAATGTTACTACCCTGTAGGAAGGGTAGTAACATTGCGGAGATAGTCTCGTGACAACCTTGCCGTGTGAGGCCGAGCATTGTCTTGTTGAAAAATGGCTCCTGTAAGCCGTTGCATGATTGGCAACACATGTGGTTGCAGGATGTCATGGACATACTGCTGGGCTGTCATGGTGCCACGGATCAATACTAGGAGCGACCGTGTATTGTAGGTAATGACATCTCATACTATCACACCAGCTGTGGGAGCGGTGTGTCGCTGTAAAGCAAAGACAGGATTGAGGCGTTCAACACGGGATCTCCACACACGAACACGATTGTCATCACTACTGAGATTGAATCTGGATTCGTCGCTAAAGGCGACCCAGTTCCATTCCACTGCAGTCCAGTTTCCTTGTGCGCGGCAGCACTCCAAACGGAGGCGTCGATGGGTGGATATCAAGGGCAGCACACGTAATAGGCACCACGATCCCAAATGTCCTTCAGTCCAGTAAGCGCCTTCGTACTGTTCGAGAAGACACAGGGGGCCCTAGTGAAGGTGCTACATGTGCCTGGATGGCGGCAAACGAAGTAGTTTGCTGTACGCGTGCATTTCTTACGATGTGGCTTCTTCTCGACGACTGGTCTTTCGAGGGCGTTCTGAAAATGACATCTTTCGAAATGACATTCTTCGTGTAAATGACATCTTTCGGATCCACTGGTCTCTACACCTCCTCACAACACAATCAGAATGGCCAAATGGACGAGCTACTCGCCTACCTGACCACCCAGCTTCCATCATGCCGAAGATTCTCCCCCTATCAAACTACTCATATTGTCCACGAAAACGGCGTAATGGCATGTATACCTCAGCTCTTCCTTTGTAAACGATTCAAAACACTCAAACAAGCTTTGGTTACCTGTTTTACACTGCATGGAGAACGACGTTAAACGCTCTCCACCGGCTATACGTAATGCGCAATCACGGTGCATTTCTAATCATTTGCATATGTCCCCCACATGTAACTTCTTGCCAAGTTTCGTTACGATCCCGCATTTATTTCTTGGTGCGCTAATTTTTTTGTCCATGAGTATATGTATATGTATATATATATATATATATATATATATATATAGGAAAATGGGAAGTATATAAGAAAGCTCAAGGTATGATATTGTTTCGTTTCATTCAATCCTTTATTCTACGATAAAATATATTTTTTTCTGAAGCAATAAAACTATGTAATTTTTACAAAGTTTCAATAATTTTCTATTTGTTATGGATCGAAAAAAAGGGTATTCAGTTATTTCTCAAATTTAATAACATAGAAAAGTGTTACACAGTTGTAAAAGGAACTTTTATCTACATTGTTTCAACAATGCTGATGTTAGAATAGTTCATATTGCATTTTTAATAAAAGTATATGATTATGAAAAAAGTATTTTGTAGATTATTATCAAACTTTACGTATTTAAAGATTAAATGTTATGCATTTTGATAGATAATATAATATTACGAAGATTTAAAAAAAATAACTATAAAAGTGTTTATTTTAGGAATCGATGAAATATGTCTCAATAAAAAATATTTGAGTTAGTGATATGTTTAATAGCAATGAAAATGTGAAGAAAAATGTTTTAAGTAAGAAGATGTTTAAGAAAATGAAGAATTGATCTGTAAATTTGAAGTAAATATTAATGTTAAATACATTTAATACTTTTTATTTCACACTAAAAATGAGAAATTAGTATTGTTAGAGATTATCTTTTTAATTACATGAGGTATTTTCATTCATATTATTAAAAAATATGACTCCCTATTTATCCCGTAGTTATATGATGAAATAATATGTAGTTGTCTCAAAAATTGAAGTATTTTATAGTTAAATTTATGAATAAATCCTTTAATTAGTTAAATTTTAATAAATATACATAGATTCCCTTATAAAAAATGAATATTTAAAAAAAACAATATAAATATAATAAAAGTGTAAATCGTATTCTATATTTAATTATAAATATACTATAGATATAAGAGACTATGAAATTTGTAAGTGTCATACCATAAACATTATATCAATGATGAATTTTTACCTTGTACTACACTCAGGTAGTTTAGATACAGTTGATGAGAAATTGTTAAGATATATTACATATAAAATGACTGATTTCTGACTTAATATGTCAAACAATATCTAAAATGTTACAAAACAAATAATTATATATATAGAAAACTTTATTCACAAATTAGCCGTATAATATGGTGAAAAAAAATTTAATAATAATATTAATAAAAGATTTAAAATTTAATAATAAAAGAATATTAAAAATGGCTTTAAAATTGGATAAAAAAATAGTATCAATTTTGAAAGGTTTAAAAATTATATTACTAATCTCCTGGAGAGCTTTTGAAATAGATTAAGTTAATAAAGATGTATAAAAACTCCTGTTATTATGTGCAAAAGATTATTCATCAATTGAACGGATAAACATCTTGATAATAATTATTCTCTTAGTGATGTTAGTATTTGTGATGCAAAAAATTCTATCGAAATTAATGTTTTTAATAAGAAATAGATTTTAATCTAAATAACGATAAATAACTAATTTCTTAAGACCAAATTTTCTTAAGAATGTGGTAAAATTGTTACTATTGGATCAAAGACTTTTAAATAACACATATAATAATACTTCAGCTAGTAAAACTGAGCCAAATATTTTTGATAATTTTTGTAAACTTTCAATTATTAAAAATAGTATCTATATACTTAATTATATGCTAAAAATAAAGATATTTACTCAATAGCTATGCTGTTGTAGATCTTAACTGTATAGATATTGATGATTTCATTAAAGTTCTTAAGTTTAATTATAAAAATAAATAATGTTAGAAGAGCTATTATGTATTTTGTAATTAACATTAAGCATTTTGTTTATTATTTTATTTGGAATTAAAAATTTAGTTTTCTGTAATAAATAAAATAAACAAATTAAAAGAATAATACAATTTGTATCAACTACTAATAGTTTTGTCTACGAATATTTGCATTGTTATGAGTATAATTATATTGAATATAATAATTTTGATATATCTGATATTTTTTTAAAATAATAATAGCAAAGAAAATAAACATTATTTATGTTTTTATACAACTTATTTAAAATTATTGCAAACTAATAATAATGTACTTGAATTTGATTCCCTCAATTTTTATTTAGAAGGAAATTTAACTATACATGAAAAGAGAAATGGAGAATTTAAAGCGTAATAGTCAGATTCTAGCACTGCTGATATATATTGTATGCAACAGGATAATTGGGCAAGCTTTGTCTGTCAAATCCCTTCATGGGTACAGACAATAAATAATGGAAGGAAGAATGGAGCTTCCTTCCAGGAATTATGAATCCTGTGGATTAGTCATCACGTGGGAGTAGTGTCACGAAATTTGATGGAATAAGGTGGTGAGAAGGTCCTAATAACTAAAATTCTCAATTGAGAATTGGCCTAAATCAGAAATATTTTGCCGTATAGGAAAGGACTAAAAAAACGAATAAAAATAAATAATAATAAAAAAAGATTATAGAAAAGGAATAAAAAAAATCCTGTTATCAGCACCCCGAACACTGATTATTCTGAGAATTGTTTAGAGCATTTATCTTCGTCAGAAAAAAAAATTCATGTTATTGCCTGAAATAACAAATTTTGTCAAGATTATAAACTAAAGAACGAAAATCGAATTTTAGATAATTTATGGGTATCTGAGATGCTGTCATGTTGAGCTCACAGTGATGAGTTCCAGTTCCTGGACCAAACGAGGTTGATCTTCCTGTTACTGAAACAACCAATGAGCTTCGTATTTAAGCTTTCGCTAAGCTTCATGTCGTCTTCGATTCCTGAAACAATTGAAGGCTCTTTTGTTCTTGGAGAAGGTGGGTCTATACAAGTACTTCCTTACTGCACTTATGCTTTCCTGTATTAAAGCGAGACCTATACACGACCTAGAGGTACTGTAAGAAAGATATGACACAGAAGTACAATTAAACCTGTTGAACGATTAAAATTTTGAGTATTCAAGTTTAAACTAAACATTCAAATTCAAACCGGGACGATCTTAAGAACTATTCCAGAATGGCCTGAACCTTTCACCCAAGTGCATTAAAAAATGATACAATCTCTTGCTCTGTCACAAAGTATAAATTTCTAGTTCTGTATTAAATCTACATGTGTAATGTCTCTATATTTGTAACGTTTTCATCTGTAAATAAATTTGTAAACTACTCTAATGCTCTTCATTAGATTTATTATTGCCATTACTCAGACATCAATATAGGATCCGGTCTTTTGTAAAAAAGGTGAGTGATATATATATATATATATATCTGAATAGTGTAAAACGTTATATGTGATTGTGAAAGAGTTATAAAATAAAATAAGACACATGATAATAATTTATTTTATTATTAAAAGAAGCAGTTTGAAAGAGAAAACTGGGCATAACGTTTGCTCACACTTTAGTGGAAAACAATATAAATAAAAATGTGGTGTTTAATTTTAATAAGTTGTGAGGACACTTCTGAGAACTAGCACAATGGTTTCCTATATTTACTTTGACATCGTGGAGGAGTTGTGGGCTCTAAGAGTTCCAAACATCACAAAGAAAAATTTTCAGTTTGGGAACAGAACTTATGGAAGGACCGAAAGTTGTCATTCAAGCATGTTTTATACATGCTTGATTGAATTCCTATCAGTTGAGGGATTAATCTGTAGCGTGAGTTGGATATGTTCCGCTTCAAGGAAGTCGGCGAACAAGCTAGCATGGTGATAGGGAGCGTTAATCTATAAATATAAAATCAGGACATGCAGTATCTCAAAATATACAAACATAAGGCTCAAGGCCTTCATCCCAGTATCTTTTAGAAGTCATCAACAGATTCCGTATGAAAGATATGGAAACCTTTTGGCCAAGCAGCACTTAGTTTATCCACACCTTTACGTTCTTTGATGAAAAATGATGGGTTACTGTATTATTTTCCCACGTAATAAGAGCTCCACGTTCTCGCCATGTTGTTAGCCGATAAGAATCGGTGTTCAGATTAAAACGAGATTCTTCCCTGAACATCATATTGTCCTAATGTCCCAAATTCAAGACTGATGTTCCAAACTCCAGCTTATATGAGATCGTTTATGTGCAGATTTGCAAGGAGTAAAAACTGTTTACGTCCAGCATAGATACCGACGACACTGTGTCCTGAAAATAATTCTCTTGTGAGAGCTCAACTTAATCGATTGAAAGAAATATAAAGTCATTATAATCCTTGGTCGTCCCTTTCTTATTCTCTCACGGAGTTCAACAAGAACTTAAAGGTAGTAATACTGATTAATAACTTCATCATCAGGAACCCAGTGACGATATATAATCCCATGAAAATAAGAAACAATCATTATTACTTTGAATTTTGATTTACCTAACTGTTTCAGCTTCTGAGGCTGTCGGGGAAGATGGATTCCTATGGATTGGCACTTTGTTTCACGATCATAAGTAAAAAAAAAACCACAATCTATCACACTTTATTATACTTTACTATAAGTTCGGGTCATTTTCAATGACATTCATTGCAGTAGAAACATTTTTGCAAGATTTTTGTTGTTCAAATGTGAGAATTTTAGGCACCATTAGGGCGCACACAATTTGCATGTTACAATTGTTATGTAAAATTTCCGTCATAGATGCTTTGTCAATTCCCACAGTCTCACCATGCTCGCCAATACTTAATAAATGGTCAAATCAAACCAGATTATCAATTTTTTTTATATTGTCAACCTTGTTTTACGTGGAGGGATGCCCCAAGTGAGAATAATTTTCAAAGTCTTTTCAGTTATCGTGTAAATACTTAAACTATTTAAAAAGAACAATTTAAATATACATTGTTATACACTGCTTTTAATAAATTATAAGTTTCTGTAGCGGATTTTTCCGAGTTTCCTGTGAAATTCGTTGCTGTATTGCTTCACTTATCTTTTTTCCGAAGAAACAAAAATACTATGGCTATTTAGATTTTCTTACAGAAGTGAGAAGCACTGTATTCGAAAGAGAAGACATCACTCTAAACAGTTGTTGGTGACATGGGTTTGGCGCATGAGTAATACTTCTGTTGCTGTGTCAGTCACGTTATTTAATGGCCACGTCTCGTATTTAAACATTTGAAGGGTCTAAAGTCACTTGTATAGCATCATCAATTTTAAGAGCTGCAATTCTAATTTTATGTTCATTATATTTGAGGTTTTTTTTTTTATTATTATGAAATTCAACTCAGAAACAGAGCTGACGTCTTGGCTTTAAGCTGTCGAAAGTTGAAATCTGCAATTCATTTCCCACATGACTTAAATATAGAGTAATCTTTTTCAAGAGTACATTTACAGAGCACCACTATCAAATAGACATCCAACTATTTGTCAGGACTTTTACCAATCATTTTTCACTATTTCCAATTATTAATTTTTCACTTGTAATATGGTTAAAAAAAATTCACCATTATCTGATTGTTTCTCTGAATGTAGAATTTTTTTTTGTAACATAATGTAATAATATGTATTTCTTTGAGGAAAGACATGCTTGTTAACTTTACATTCTGCAGTTCAATGTTGCCTCTCTAAATGAAAGAAGCACTGCCCATTACTTTCAAACATTTCTTTCTTTCCTAAAACACATTGCCGTGGCTCTCTTCAACAATAATGCTAGAAGTTAAAATGCCTTAATAATTATCCAGAGAATAATGCCTCTTTTAGTCTGGTTGATAAAGGCCCAACAAAAAGGGACCGGATAACTTTTCTTTCGACCCACTTGGCCAGAAATCGAAACGCTGCCAGCTACCGGCAAAGTCAGGCAAAAATATCTTCTCTCCCTGGGGTTAAGAAATCATAAGCGCAGAATTGCGACACACAGTCTAGAGCTACTAATTGCATATATCCCGACACAGAACTCTTGCTTCTGTATGTCTTACTAAGACAACCGCATATAAATGAAAACTGGATACCCAGTCTACATTTCACGTGTAAACGAGACATACCACTCAGCTAGAGACAGCGGGTGACATCAAATTGAAAACTGTTCTACACAAAACTAAATTCAACAGAGAGCAGATGAATATCAATTCCAGTAATGTATGTTAAAAATGTATTTCCTTAAAATATCATTTTTTTCAATTTGAATGCTTCTCTTCATATCAACAAGTTGATATTGGATAGGAGTATGCAACGGCTTTCTTCAACAACGATGCCAGAAGTTAAAACTACTTAATTACTTTTCCGAGAGAGAAGTCTCCTTTTGTCTGGTCGGTAAAGGCGCAACAAAAAATGATTGGAAAATTTATTTAACAGGTGGGCGAACTTAGGGCAACACGAGGGCTATTGGTGACTGACTTCTTAATTTTGAATATCAGTAAATTTACGAGAGGACCAAAATTCCACACCATGCAGACTAAAATACTTGAAATCTAGACACATTTAACGTTCATCAGCCTCTCTGTACGGTGTGCCTTCAGTGTCATCAGGCGCAAACATAGTTACGACTAGATAGAAACAAAGTGGTTGCGAGTTCACGACTATAATCACTATGCTACCGCAGCTCAAAATTTCAAGAACAGACATGTAGCTGTTTTCGATTCCTTAAATGCTTCAACGGTTCTTGCATTTTTTGTTTATTTCGGCTGATATTTGGATTGCTCTAATTCATTTTTTCAGGATTGTTTTAAGCACATTTGTCTTTTCTCATAGTTTGAATTGTTTTATTAAGAATTGCATAAAATCATTTAAATTATAAGTTATACTGTCTCTTAAGTTATTATTAAGGTCTAAAGTCAAATAACACAGAATTCTTGTCAACACTGTAGGACAAAATAAATTGCTGTAAATTTCAGTAATAAATTTCTGATTTTTTTCCTAAAAATTTGAAGACCTTATTTGTGCTTGTCAAGCTTAATACAAGTTACATATTTTTTGTAAAATTTAAAAATCTCTAAATATTTAATATTTAGAAAATTGATCATGCGAGTTACTATAATCATATTCTTTTCTCAAAATGTCTTATCCAGTAGATCAATTGCCTGGTATAATTTTTCGACTTGTTCATAAATCTTTTAAAGCATTCGAAGTTATTTCACCTAACAAACTCTTCAAACAGCAAAATAAATCACTATTGGTAAGTTATTTATATTTGTGAATAGAATTTCTAAATTGGTTCCCATATTCTGAATACTTTGATGGATAATCATAACATTTGGTGTCGATAACTTTCACAATTTTATAAATTTATTTTCTAGCTTGTGCTTAATTGAGCGTTCATTTGTTTCTGACTGAACACAATTATTGTCGAAAGTAGCATATGAGTCTCATAGTTCATTGTGTGCTCTAATTTTACGTTGCAATTTTATTTTAGAAAGATTTCTTTTTCCTACATAATTTTCTGTCGCATTCATATTGTTTTCAAGCTCATGATTATCTATTAAAAATAAGTCTGTCAGAATCCTACTCCGTTTCTGTATCACAACTGTTAAACATATATTTCGCTTCATTTATATAAAATTCAGATTCAATTAAATATTAATCAATTTTTGTACGGAATCTTATAACTAGACTACTGTGAGTCGCTCTAGTTTGCTTTAAATTATCTAATAACCCTGACATGATTTCAAATGCTAATACAAAGCAATGTTTCTAGCAAACTTCAATTAAAAATATTGTAGATCATTAACATTTGTATTCAGAATTTAGCAATTGTGTGATTTTCTAAGCTTACAAAATCTAATATGTTAGTTATATCTTGTTTTTTTGGTAAGTTTATCTATAAGATTTCTCATACTGGTACTTATTTGACTTTCAAATTTGTAAAATCCAAAAATTGTTCACTACAATTAATTAATGGTTCATTGTTTATAAACCTTGCTCTTAAAAGTTTGATAGATTTGATATGCTTTATTGATGTCCTACTTTGAAGCAACATGAGAGATATTAGCGACATACCTCGGAATTTGAACCTCAGTCACGTGTCGAGGATGACACCTGAGCTTACACTTCAAATATTCGCCACCACTCCAAAGAGAGGAATTGGGACCTTGACATTTTTGACGTGCATTAGTTACCCTACACGGCTTGCTTTTAATAGCACCAGGGCTTGAGCACACAATTGGATAAATACCGCCAGCCCTGAGACGACAACCATGATCTCTTTGCTACCGCTACAGCAGCATATGAATAGCAAGGCTCCCTCTCATAGCCACAAATGGCATATAAGTAATTCTCTTAAATTTTCAGTAATTTTTCTCGTAAATTCTTCAAATTTCTAAAATTTTAAATTAAAAATTTTAAAATCTTTCTTCATTTTTTAAAATTCAATGACAATGAAGGAGCTCTCGGCCAGCAATGCAGAAGCAATTGCCCCCCAAATTTTTTGTTATGGAAATTAACAGCTGAGAATCTCAAGTGTTCCTAAATTTATTTTTTTATTATTATTATTTGAAATATTTTTTTCTGAGACATAATGTATTCTCTCGCTATTTAAATATATTATAATCACAAAGTTTCCTAGTTGACTTTAGACACAAATAAGAGCAATGAAGTGCTTCTTAATCCTCTACTTGGGATAAAAACGTTGAGCAATTTGGTTCTCCTAAATTAAATTCGCTAAAACTGACATCCCGACCATCTTATATATATTACGGTCGTTATGTAAATACTTTACAAGAAATCTTTTTTGAATTTATAATTTTTATAATAAAGCTTAACAGTATGGGCAGTCAAAAGCAAACGTATATATATATATATATATATATATATATATATATATATATATATATATATATATATAT
>BMAW01024744.1:426316-466678 GCA_019974015.1 Nephila pilipes
TATATATATATATATATATATATATATATATATATATATATATATATTTTAAAAAGATTTTAATATATAGTCTCATATTATTGATTTTATTATAGTAAAAACATAGATTTAACTGGCGAAATTAATTTTATTCAAAAAAAGGAGAGGAAGGGGATAATAATATAAAGTGACTAACCATGCAACAGCAACAAATAAAAATAAAGAAAATACTCATGTTAGTTTTAATGTCTTTCTTTGGTTATATACAAAAACAAAATGCTAAATATATTCAATATATTATTCATTTTTAAAACACCACATGAATGTGAGCCAAAATATTAGATAACAAATATATTTAAATATATTTGTACTTCCTTTTAAAGTATTCAAAGGACTTTTATTAGCCAAAAATGGCCTTAGCATATTTTTGTCGATACTTTTTACTATGAAATGGGGAATAATATTCCCCTTTACAGGAAAAAGTGCCAACAAAAAGTAATATTCATTTTTTAGTTCAATCAAAGCATATTGACAGAATCATGTGCTGAACCATTAATTTTTGTGAGATATCTTCTGGACGACGTATTTTGAAATCACTTTTTCATGAGCAATTGTCCTTTCTATAATCTTATTAAATTAATTATTCAAGGTTAATGTAGGAAACATGGTAAAATCTTATTTTTAGGAACAGGCTTGGTGCGATTTCGAAGATCGCGTCAGAATGCGCCCCTTTTTTTATAGGTTTTGTAGGGTTGCCAGAAAAAATTTACATTTTTGACATTTATAAAGAGAAATAACAAGGTGAATTATCACTCCAAAAATGTTTATGTCACCAAGTCCCTCGACTCAAAAGTTTGCTTTAGTTTTATTATTTTTTAATTTGGCTTTTTTTTATATATATACAGAACTCTGGTTAAAAAAATCCTATTTTAGTATGTTGTGTGGCCCAATTTTCAAAACCGGGCGAAAATATCGCCAAACACGGCATTTACAAACTTATAATCGTTACAATTGGAAACAAGATGGCGATGACGAAAATTTTGAAAGCTTTGCAGTCACAAGGAAGAGATGTAGAAATTAACTGTTTGAAATATAGAGAAAGACCTTGAAAAGGAAGGAGGTAAACCACTGACCTTATTCTGAAAGATCGCTTACATTCCTCGGCAGGAAACGGTTGACAAATACTACTACCGAACATACCTGGCGAAACTCGACTGAATGCTTTAAAACCGAATTCAAATATTCCTTGAATCCCAGTTTCTTTTTTTTCTTTCGGCAATATTAAACATTTTGAAACGATCCATTTTTGAAATTTGCATTGTATTGTGATGTTTCATAGTGCTATCCAGTTAAACGAGAAAAGAAGTGGCATACTGAGTGTGTGAAATGTTTGATCTTTTCATAGGAGAGCTTACAAAAGAAAGGTAATCAAAAGAGAGGTTACCAGTTTAATAATTTATCTTCCAAAAACTTCATTGCGAAGTAGCAAGATAAATTAGGATCCAACAATTTCGTAACATTCTCATATTACTTAGTTTTTTATTAACGTCGCACTAGAAGCAACACGAGGGCTATTTGCGACGGACTTCTTAATTTTGAACCAAGGTCAAGTGACGAGGACGACACCTGAGCTGGCACCCCCCTCTCCTAACATCCACACCACGCCAAGCATACTCATATTACACGAAAATATTTTTAGACTGAGATCAGACGCGTTACGGATTTTATTTAGTTTGTTCTTAATCGTTACATAGGAAATGGAATTTTCTTAAAAATATCTAATATTCCTTAGGAGAAGAAAGTCGAATATATATATATATACTGGTGTACAAAATAAAGAGAATTTTCTGATTTGGTCGATTATTTCTAGAACAACTGGACAAATTTTAATGGAATTCGGTGTGTACATAGGGTTCATATAATACAAAAAAATAACGAATCAACAATCATAATACACACACATTATCGTGCGTAACACTGATTGGAGTCTCAAGGTATGAAACAGCAGAAGCAAAATAACTAAAAAAAAGGGGTTAGTTGGAAGTATAGTCCCCTCTTACACATAGTTCCTCGAAACTTGATTTTATGCTGTAAATAAGATAGTTTATTAGTTTCTGAGGCAATTGTTCCCGCTCGTTCAGCAACGCTATTTGCAGGTCTTGAATGTTTCTCGGAAGGGGCTTGCGAATTGCAATTACACTCCCCGGAGCAACCAAGGCATGCTCTATAGGACTGAAGTCTGGAGATCTGTCTGGTCAATAAATCCTGCGAATATTCACACTTTCCAGAAATTCGTCGACTAGATGAGCTCTATGTGACTTCATGGTGTCAACCATTAAAAGGAAATCAAGACAAATTGGACCCCTGAAAAGGCGGATACAGGGCTCCAAATCCTCTTCACTATACCTCTTAAGAACTGCAGTGCCTCTTTCAAAGACATGGAGGTGTGTGCGGCCATCCAAAATGATGATTTCCCAGACCATCACACCTGCGCTTGCGTAATTGTCAATTTTTCGAACATTGAAGGGCAGGTAAAGGGTCCCAGGTTCTCTCCATATGAGAGTACGACGAGAATCACTGGTTAGGCTGAACCGGGATACATCAGTGAAGAGAAAGGCTGCTCATTGGTCCATGCTCCAATCTCTGTGATCACTGCTCCTTTTGAAGTACAAACTCTTGTTCCCAGAACTGAGCGGGAAGCAAACAACAGGTCTGCTTGCAAACAGCCCTCTTTCATGAAGTCTTCTCGAAACAGTCACCCTTGAAACTCGGAATATTGTGGAAACTCATGAATGGCCTGAGAAGCTGTAGCACCCCTTTTACTCATCTCTGTAATGGACAAATGGTGATCTTCTCTGACCTTCAAGGCTCTTGAACGATCTTGTCCAGGCTTTCTCTGGTATCTTTAAATTGTTTCCATTATTAGGAAATGCGCTGGGTGTTAAATCAAATTCTCTGCAAATCTGAATTTGAGACTGAGCTGCTTCTAGCTTACCTACAATTCACCACCTTATTCTATCCTCTCAACGTTGGTCGTTACTGACTTTTATTGTTTGAATTTTAATTTATCGTTTGTTGCAAGAAAATACAAAGAAATTCAGCGAATTTTGACACGCGCGCTTATAAATCCTGTTTTATGACTAGTTCCACTCTCATACACTTATACGCTTACGCATTAGGTGTAAAAGATTTGCATCTTTCTTTTGAAACAGTATTTTTACATTTCCTTCAATTATTTTCATGAAACTCTACAAAATATGCAATTTCTCTTAATTTTGAGTACCAGCGTATATATAAATATATATACATAAAGCTGACTGAAACAAAAGCAGCGGATTGAATACGTTTAAAGGTTTATATTTCTTACTATTACTTTATAAAATGTTTGTCAACTCCCTTTTAAGTGTTTCTATGATTGTAATTTAAAGCCTTTTTCTTATGCAGTGTTTTATGAAAAACATTTTAGATCAATCCGAGATTTTACTTAAGTCTTTGCTGAAAAACATCTCAGTTAAACTTTCGAAAAAAATAGTAAAATAACTTAAATGTTGCATTCAGACGTCTTTTCTTTATTCCTGAGCCCAGAAAAGCAGAAATTTATTTTGTCAAATAATAAAATGCCCATACTTAGAAAAATATATGTAACAGTACTTTTTTTTGAATGTTTACGTTACATAATAGCAGAAAAATGGAAGATGACAGATGCAAAGCTTTAATAACGAAATAAAAAAATACATCAAACATTTGTATTGCTTTCAATCTCTTGAACATAATAGAATTATTGTTTTTCTTTTGTGTGTTATATAAGTAAATTGGTTTTTAAGATTACATCAAAAGATTTGGATTACTGTTGCATATCTATCATATAGGTATAGATGTGTGTGTTTCGTGTTTAAGTTGTTCTTGATGTTATAGCATTATGGTGATGTGTTTGAACAAAATCATGCATATGTTTGAGTTTGCAGAATTTTACTGGTATAATTCTTACAGCTTCTTTTAAGTTCACATTCTTAATGTGTGCATAAGTATATTAAAATTTATGTGTGTGTATGTATTTGTTTCTTTGATTACTTTCTTTCTGCATTTCTTTGTTTAAATTTTTGTTTTGTGTTTAAATTCCTGCTTAAAGTTTGGTTTTATTCCAACTTGTAACGTAAATTACTGAAGTATGTTGATTGAATTTATGATATTGTTATAAACTTACATTATTCTATTCAAAGGTATCGAAGAGTATTAATTACAATATCACCCTTTTCTTGGTATTGTTTCTTATCTCTTACTTTACTGTGATTTTAACGTTGATTGATATCTTATTAGTATGTAACTTTTATAAATAGTTCACAGCTGTATTTATTTAATATTTTTTATGTATTTAAGTAAATCTTAGACTTTATTTTCTTAAAATGTTTTACTTTTGAAAAAATATCTAATTTGACTTTCTAGAATATCCTTTCATCCACGAGATTTCTTTTCATTAAGAAGTATTTTAATTCCTTGTACTAAATAGATTTTAAAAGGGTTTTATAGTTTACAATCTGTATTTTATAAGATTTTGCTCACAAATAAATATTATATATATATATATAAATATATATATATATACTGAAAATTTATGAAAGAATAATTTAAAATATTTAAAAAGACAAAAATCCAAAAAGAAATGTAACAATGCAAGAAAAATAAATGAAAATATGGAACCCAGCAATTCAAAAAGCAATATCGGGCTGAGGACCGATTAAGCGGGGTTAAACTAGTTTAATGGTACCAACCTTCCCCCTTTGCAACTTGGTAGGCTGAATTAGGAAATCCAAATTGCAAAAGAGTTCATGATTAAAAGATGCAAACAAATTCAGCGATAAAATCTACAAGAATAAAATATATAATTCCAGGTAGGCTGAATTGGGAAATCCAAATTACAATAGAGTTCAATGATTGAAAAATGCAAAAAAAATTCAACGATAAAATTTACAGAAACAAAATCTATCGTTCTAAAAATTATCAACATATCAAAATATAAAAATTACTTACAAAATTCAAAGAAATGAAGATTCAAATATGTGAGTAGTAAGACGGAATTTTCTTTAAGCTTCAAGATGTATATCACATACTCAAAATGAAAAAAAATATAACACATCATCACCATATAAATTGAAAAAAGATTTAAATCATTGTTTGATATATATATATATATATATATATATATATATACCGTAGTCATGAGAATTTTTGCGGAAGATACAGTCAAAAAAGATATTAACATAATTGTAATAGCCACGGTGGTTTTTGTATCATAACTATAAATTATGATTAGAAGAAAGGCTCGATGTAAGAATCGAAACCTTAAGCCTCAGAAATATCAAATATTCCTACTTCAAGACTTGTAGCTCGCAGTATAGTAGACGTACCCAATATCTTTATTTCTTGTAATTATGTTAATAATGATTAGTTATGTTATTTAGTCCTTATTATGTTAAGTTATTTAGTCATTATGTTATGTTATTTAGTCCTTATTATGTTATGTTATTTAGTAATTATGTTATGTTATTTAGTCCTTATTATGTTATGTTATTTAGTCCTGTTAATGTTTTGTTATTCAGTCCTTATGTATATAATGACTAAATAATATAATGTTATGTGTTTATGTTATTTAATCGTTATGTATAGCTTCCAAGATTGTAAGCAGTAATTCATTGTATCATAAAAAGGTATATTTAATTTGTTACTCAATCACTGTTAAATATAATGCTTAGCCAGTAATTGTAAAATGGTAATACTTATTTATCTGCAACTTTGCATACAAAACATCAATACATACCAAAGCATCATTATATTTTACTTCAATATCAAAACTTGATTTTACAAATTAATAATTTGATTTTTCTTAATAAGAAATAACACTTTTCAGATAATGGATTACATAAAAGATATAATGCGAAATATAAAAGTCGATAAACTGTACTTGAGTTTTATTAAAAAGTTAATAATAAAATTATAAGGATAGTAGGAAGAAAACCATCTTTCTGATATTTATTGTACAGGGGTTACCATAGTATGTCTCTCGTAGGCAAGTGGTTTGGCGTTCCTGCAAATCAAATTTATGAAATGTATTACTCTAAAACTACTTTATGTGCAAAAACAAATAGCTTATTACTTTACACAATGTTATTCGTAAACTTAATCTGATCATACGTAATGTCCAAAGTAAATGTTTTACTTCGTTTCTTTTATAAGTTTAGAAACGTGATAACTCTAACATAAAATAATGTAAAGCTCTGTTTTTATTAACGAATGCTGCAAAATAAATCATTAAAATATAGATTTTCTTGTAGATGCTCAGCAAATGTTATCCATCTTAGCAATTAGCTGTCAAATGTTTGATTAATAACTTATTAAGATATTTCGCTCAATCTCAATTAGAAGTGAATAAATTAAAATAGATCGATGCTTACATTCAAACTAGATTTTAAACTGGGGAACAAAAATTAACTATGGGGAAATTTTGGGGAAAGACTAAAAGCAATTTATTCTATTGCTTATTTTTATCGGCTCCTCACAATGTGCTTTCAGGTTTATGTAATCAACTAAGAAAAGAACCAATGGCATTTTTATAGTTAAATTTAAAATATCTCCATTTTTTTAGTAATATTTACTATTGCCGTTGCTAAGGTAATAATCACGTGACCGAAAGACTGTCTTGATGAAAATTACAAAACATTTTTAGGGATAAATGAAGTATAATCTGCGGAAATCTTAAAATTTCCCTCTGGCAACACTGAATAAATGTCTCTTTCAAATACTCCTTTCTGAAATGTGGCTTCTAAAGGTAGTGAAGTTGGCCACCCTTTTATATACATAATCTAACTAAAATCCATTGCTGAAATATGATTGCTAACTTATCTTTCAATCACAGGCTCTATATAATACTTAATGTAAAAGTAAAGTAATTCGTGATGCTTGTTACTTATAAAATATATTGTTTTTCACAGAGAGTAAAATTGAACTTAAAATTTCATTATTTTAAACTAAATTAGTTCATGTATTTAGGATAAGGAATTATATCATAATTGAAGTAGATTGGAGGAAATGTAACGATATGTGCATTAAATAACTTTTGTAATTATGGAACAGAAAATATATATTTATATCTTAATATATATATTTGTAATAGATGTGAGTATTAAATAACCGAAAATTTCGCAGGCGAAGAGCAATATCTGTGTTAGAAAGAATAAAATTGATCCTCGATGCCATAGGTGCATACGGTGTCTTATTATGCCTTTATATATAGTACAATTTAAATTTACTTCTTTCTTGAGAGGGACACTCTTATATTCGAGTGCGGGTTTATACGAAGATCAAAGCTAGAGGTGTGTATTAACTTGAAAATCTTTAAAAAAATAACCCTCGTACTAAATGTTTTCAATCGTTGGAGGAATGGTTTTGCAAACATTAATGCCGCTACACGCACAAGCGATATCTTGGCCAGGAAGAAGTTGAAGATGATATGAGTTCTGCTTGATCTGTAACATAAAGAATCAATGAAAACTGTCGGAAAATGCATGGATTTATGCAGAAAGATCAATGTTTGTGAGTACAAAATGATGTCAGACACAAACACTATAGACAGAAAAATAATCAGAAACATTTCGGATGAGAGTTTGTAAATACAAAAGCGTTCCCATAAATGGTAACGAAACCTCTCACAAGAGAGTAATGAGCCAATCATAGTGGTTCACAGTGACACAATTTTTAGAAGACTTGCACATTATTTTCCTCGATCATCAGTTGCATTCATTAGATTTTGTTCCATGCGACACCTGCTTTCCAAAAAGTAAATATTATTAAAGAGAACACACTTTAGTTTGTAAAAGAGAACAAGAAAAAAAAAAAACCTGCAGACATACAACAAAAGATGACACTTGATGACCTGCAGCACTGTTTTGAGCAATGAAGCATTCTTATGCACCGTGGTATAGGCAAGGAAAGAGAATACTCGTATGTTGTATATTAACAGTTATTTGAAATGAATTTTCAGTGAAGTATAATTTTTAGACTAGTCTCGTTATTTAATTGTCAACTTGTATACATTATACTTACTAGGAATCTAAAGTTAGCATCATTTGAAAATGTTTTATAATAAATACTACTGTGAAATTATTTTCCATTCATAATATTCTCTTCTTTCCTGTTACAAAATGAACTTATTTTCTTTCCATTCAGCATTCAAGAAATATTTATTTACATCTTCAAGTACACATAAAAAAATGCAATTGCTCCATTTTCAATGCAAACGATATAGATAATGTCATCATATTTTCATCAATTGAAATAGAAATCGAATTCATAATATTCTGGTTTTATACCCTGAATTTTTTACTGTCTTAGATAAGAACAACAAATGAAATTTCAGCGATTTAATACAATGGTTTCAACATTTCGGAATTCTAGAGCGAAATCATTAAAATTACGGAAACTTAATGTCATTTTTTATTACATATATTTAATTTTAAAGTGCATTTTCTTGTTGAAAGTAATTTTTAATCTTACTACTCCTTATAATATTTAATTCAAATATAAATATGATCATATGATATTTTGAAAGCCTTTTGAAAGTTTTAATCAAATTGCAGTTTATAAATATAAGGTAGAGAACCAACAAAATTAAATTTACCTTTCTTATCAAATCTTTTTGATAGCTTAATATAGTGTTCTCATTTTCAATTATAGAGCAACAAGTATGGCCAAGCCTGCTGCTACCACTTCATATTTAATATCATTGAAAAATCAGGAGAAAAAAAATATACAGCAATCTTTTCCAAGGAGTTGTTCAGAAAATCATTAGATAATGTAAAAACTAAACAATGGCATGAAATCGAATCTTTACCACCAGAATACTTAATAGATTAAAGTAATTTTATCACACCATGAAAAGATGTATTAAAAGGAATGCTTCAAAAATTTGTCGTTGTAAAGTTCAATGGCGAAATGGGTTCAACCATGAAATGTGCGGCCCCAAAGGCTTTAATACCTATTTGTAGTAATATGACTTTTTTGGATTTCACAGTTCAACAAATAGAAAATCTTAACATTGAATCTGAAGTTAATGTTACTTTGGTCTTGATGAACTCGGTTAAAACTAGAGATAGCACTGAAGATATGTTAAGAAAAATTCGCATTCTTCAAATCAAAATTCATACATTCATGCAAGACAGATATCCTCATATAAGCAGTGAAACTTTCAACCTCTTCCTAATTCTTTCGATGAGGACGAAGGTTTTTGTACCCACTAGGTCATGGAAACTTTTATGAAGCGTTTAATAAATCTTGTCTAATTCAAAAATTCTTGAATGAAGGAAATGTTTTCTGCTTTGTTTCGAACATCGATAATTTAGGAGCAACCATAGATGTTTCAATCCTTAATTTCTCAGTGAATCCAACAAACAATACATCTCCTACAAATAAAACACCCTTGTTCTTCATAAAGGTAAAATAAGACTCTTAGAATAAGCAGAAGTTCTAAATGATCATATACATGAATTTAAAAATGTAAGGAAATTCAGAATATTCAATACCAACAACTTATGAATGATACTGGAACCCATAAATCAATTGACAAATGAAGATAGACTTGCCTTAAATGTGATTGAAAACAGGAAACGGATTGTAACTGAATTTGGAATCGATGACGTTATCCAACTTGAAACGACTATTGGAGCTTCAATTCACTCATTTCCACAAGCACAAGGTGTTCCACGAAGTCGGTTTTTATCTGTTAAATCTTCATCAGATCTTTTCCTTTTGAGAAGCAACATCTACAACGAAGAAAGTGGTAAAATTATGAATCCTCTGAAGTCTTATCATTTCCCACCAGTCGTAAGATTAGAGGATGATCATTTTGGTGATTATCGTGACATTGATAAGAGATTTGCTAAAATACCAGATTGCATAGTTCTTCATCATCTGACTGTATCTGGAGATGTTACGTTAGGGAGAGACGCATGGTTAAGTAGAAATATTACAATTATAGCTAATCATAACGAAATAATTGATATTCCGCAAGGATCTGACTTGCAGGTGGAAATTGTCATGGGATGCCTAAGAATAGTAGATTATTGATTGTAAGAGTAGCTCGTATGATATACATTCAAATGCCTAATGTTATGCATTTTAAAGTAATAATTTGATAGAAACGCCTATATATATAGGGTAATTTTAGTATAATAGAATCATTTGCTTAAAGCTGTATCTGCATCGTTGTATATAATATAAAGAAAAACTTCTTCCTGAATAAGGCTTTATACGCCTGCAACATTTTTTTTCTTTTCATTTTACTATTGCAAATATTTCTAACTACATTCTTAGAGCTTTATGAAATATATCTTTTAAAATAAAACGCGTTTCTAGGAAAAAGATTATTTACTTTTACAAATATAAGCTTACACGAAATAGATTTTCTCAATTTGATAAAAATGGTCTAAAATAAAGGATATAATTCACATGACACATATTATGCAGATGGATTGCTTGATGAGAAAAATACATTTTCAAATTTTTATCTATTGATCATTAATCGGTTTCTTTCTACTAATATTGTTACTTATACCTGATAACTCTCGTGTTGCATCCAGTGCGATGTTCATAAAACCAAACCTTTCTGTGCAACTTCTCTAATGGTAACACAATTCAATTTCCCTTCACAATAAAATCGTTACATGTTCTCTGTTTTGATTAGCAATATTTTAATTATTTTCTAGGGAAAAAAATATTGGTTTGGTCCCTGATTTTATTAGCTAAGAAACAGTAGATAACACACTGCATATATGGATTGAGAAGATTGCTCAAATATCTGATTCAATCACATCCGAATGTAAAAGAGTGACACTCATATCAATTAGAAAATGAATATATATGTTGATCAGTTCACTCTAAAAAGTTTACGATTTTTCACTTTTGCAATGATCATAAATTATATCTGTTATTTTTTTCATACAAATAACTTCAAACAATGCCTAAATGTTTTGCAAATTTGTATCAAGTTTTAGCTACATTTTAAAAGGAAGAACTCTTTTTATAAGGAGTAAGCCGATGAATGACCCTCATTTTTTTTAAGAATTACGTAGATCTCATTTTGACCCGCAGTATTAAAATTATAACTATTCGAGATGGAAAGTCATCAATGCAAACCTTTATATTTAATTCATGTTCTACACATATGATTCAAATTAGCTTAAAAGCAGAATTTCATTTAGCTCGTAGAACATATGATTTAAATGTGATAATTTCTTTCAAGTTAATTTAATTCTGAAATGTCAATTTTTACAAGAATTTTTAGAAATATAATGGTAAATATTAAATTAAGATCATAAATACGAATTGCATACCTTAAATTTTCGTTTCATGGCTATAAAAATATATATCAATCTTTTCCTAAATTTTGAATGCGTGCTTATCAATATAAAGTTACATACGATGATATAATATTTTGCAAAACTTTAAGAACCATCTTAAATCTTCCTATCCATATATATCTTGTGAATTAGTGAAAGTTCCCGCTTTTTTCCCTAAGTAAATTCTTAATATTAAAGTAAGTTAGAAAGTTTTAAGAAATTCTTTCTCTCTCTCTGAAAATAAATTACTGCTTTATTAATTATTAACTTAAGTATAAAAAAAACAATTTTAAGCATAATAATTATAATAATTCAGCCAAATTTGGAATTGAAAAAATACATCTAAGTGGTTTTTAATCAATATAATAAATAAGTAATCAAAAAATATTAAATAAGGATTATCAGAGTGATTTAAATTTTATCATTCTCTTTCAGGAAACTAATGCAAAATTAACATTAACTGAACTCAAACAGCTATCTGAAACAGTCAAAATGGGAGCATATTTGATGAAACTATTTCAACAACAGTTCCAAGATAGGAGACACAAATTGTGTTACCAAAATTAAAAATTGATATTTGAAATAATACTTTTTTGTGACGAGTCATTCGAAAAAAAGTCGCAATTTAGCGACAATGAATAAATATAACAATCTCCAAGAAACTTCATGAAACGGAAATTTATGTATGTGAAAATAAACAAAGTGAGCATATAACACAACATTTGCCGAGCTATACGAGTACGTACCAGAGTGGTAATATTTATTAGTGAAGGAAAAAAATTCAAAAGAGCCAAATTCTAGTTCATCGACTTGTGTTGAATCTATCAATTATTATTTTTCGCCGTTCTTTTCAAAAGAAAGTCAAAAACTCACTTCGCTCGCTGTATGAATATTGAATCGATTGTATCGATATATTTCTGGATGGAATATTTTTTTTAAAAAAAAAGATCGAATTAAATATTGATTATTTTTTACAATAATGTTATTATTTATAAATCGGAAACAATTGTTTATACTTTAGTTTGAGAGAAAATTCACAAAATATAACAAATACCATATTTATCCACACAAAATACTCGTATACCTGATTTGGGAAAAAAGAACTCACTTCTAATTAAGAAATATTATCTACATAATTTCAGCATACCAAATTTCACGGTACTAGCTCTTTCCGGCATTCAGCTACATCCAAACACACAGCCAACTACAAACTCTACATCTCATTATTATGAATATGAAGCTTCCCATACAATTAATACATGCTCTAAGTCATGTTTAACTTATCAATATTGTTTCAGCATACCAAATTTCATGCTGGTTGTTCTTTCCGTCTTTGAGCTACATTCATACACACTTACCTGCAAACTCTACCTATTATTATTACAGATATGAAGCTTCCTATTGAGTTAATTTACGAGAAAAAAATTCTTTCAATATAGTTTCAGCATACCAAATTTCATGCTGCTTGTCTTTTCGTCTGTGAGGTGCATTCATGGACACCCACCTAAAAACTCTTCCTTTCATGATTATGGATATGCAGCTTTCCATACATTTAATATATGCTGCATTTACAATGATTACAAAATACAAAATATATGCTACACTTATTTGTGTTGATTATTACGAATTATTATCATTAAATACTACATATCAATAATTGAATATATATATATATATATATATATATATATATATATATATATACAACTTAACTTCGAATAAATTATTAGTACTTTCGTTAAGAAAAAAATTAATTAAAATAATTATGTAACTATTATTAGTGTCAAGTTTCACAGGAAACTTTTTAAGTGTAATATGGGGGCTTCTAATGCTTAACGATTTTCCAACTCAATTCCGAATCTTTATTTTAAGGTTTTCGACTACAAGCTATTTAGAAGTCATAAATATAATGATAATGTTATGGAAATTTAAATTTCCATCTCAAAATTACTCTATTGCATTCATTATAATACAATAAAAAGCATTACAAAGAATAGAAGAGAATGAATATTTATGTGAAACACAAACTGTCCTTTTGATTTTCAAAAAATTCCTCATTTCTATTTTAATGATTTAATTGTAGATTCCAGATGCTTAAAAACGTTTTAAAATTATTAAAGAAAAATTAAGATTCCGTACGAAAATTAATTTTCTTAGCTCATTCAAATGCATTTCATTGCTTTCAGATAAGTACAATAAACTGAATTTATGAATATGAATTCAATAAAATTAACATTACACTTTTGCATTTCAAACTAACAGTAAAAGGTAACTTAAAAAATAATTTCACTAAAATAAATGATATGTTACAAAAAAATATGTTTTTATAATCTAGTTTATTATTAACTTTTCATCATTCATTGTTACAGAATTTTCATTTGAATGGTTAAAAAGAAATTTCCTTTTCTCTGAGTTGTTTTATGATAAGAAAATAAATGTAATAATTACATAAATTGTATAATTACATGATTTTCTGTTTCTTTAACAATAAATTATGTAAAAATATCGATGAATAATAGATAGATAGATTTTTGGATCATTGAACACATGCATAGATAGATAGATAGATAGATAGATAGACAGATGATACAGATAGTTTCGCGGATGACGCATCGGTGACGCGACAAGACAAGACGGTGACGCAGACGTGACAGATGCAGACGTACGTTATCGCATTTACGCATGCACGCATTGCGCACGCACGCACGCACGCGCACGCTACGCACGCTCGCAGCACGCAACGCAACGCCACGCATTTCGGCATCGACGCCGCACGCACGCATTTACGCGATCGTCATTTACGCACGCATCGCACGCTTACGCATCGACGGCACGCACGCAGCCCATGCACGCACATGCACGCACGCATCGCATCGCACGCATACGCATTACCAGCACGCTTACGCATATCGCACGCACGCTATTTACCGCCACGCACCGGCATCGCCATCGCACCGCACGCGACGCATTTCACGCATGCGATTAGCGACGCATCACGGCAATACACGTTACTTACGCACGCACGCACGCATTAGCACGCATCGACAGTTATCGCGATTGGTACGCTATTTACGGCTGCAGACAGATAGATAGATAGAATAGATAGAATAGATAGATAGATAGATAGAGCAAGATAGATAGATAGATAGATAGATAGATAGATAGATAGATAGATAGATAGATAGATAGATAGATAGATAGATAGATAGATAGATGATAGATAGATAGATAGATAGATAGATAGATAGATAGATAGATAGATAGATAGATAGATAGATAGAAGTTCATGATTCATCCGAATTTCAAATTATATTCAAAAAATAAAGGCACAGAAGAAGTAATACCTGAATACAAGGGACATATATGGAAAGCTTTGTAACAAAAATTGTTGTCCTGGTATATTCCATGAACTATTTCACGAGAGCTGTTTTAGAACTTTTCATGAGCTCTTTATGCAGTGTGATCAGTCACAGTGGATCAGATAACTTTATATTACAGGTGGCCATCTAAATCAACTCGAGGCCCATTAGACTTCTTCCTTTATTGTAAAAGGTAAAGTATGCTAACCAATAAAACCCAAAAATGCATTTGAACTTAACGGATTTTCCTGTTGTCAATCAGTTACCAATGACATTTACAACGCAGCATATATGATATGTAGGAATATGCATATCGTATATGCTTTATACGTGTAACGAAAGGAAGTTACATCAAACACTTACAAAAAAACGGCTTCTACATGTATTTGCATTTAAGCATTATTTATCATTCTGTCTTTTATTTTTGGAAATATGGAGTTTTGAATTTAGATGAATCAGTTCAAATAATCATATAAATATGTATGTAAAGATGCAGTGTAAATTTTAAGCACATAGCCTTGAAATTCCAGAAAAAAAAAAAGTGTTGCGATCAATACAATGAACGCGCAATTCAGTAATAGAAAGAAGTTGCGAATGCAAATGTCAGGAATAAAACTTCACAGGTGACGTGAGTGTGCTCAAAACTCGTGCAGTCGGAGCGTGCAGCTCAAGACTATAACAAAAGGAAGAACGAAGGCGCAATTAAAGACATTCACTGAAATTGCAAGTGAGTTATTTCGTGAAATATGGCTTAAAAAATCACCTAGACGATTTCACATATGGAAGAATTTTCGGAAAACTAGAGGAGGGATGTAGTTAGATCAGTGTAGCTGCAGTTCGAAATCAACAAAAGTGTCGTTTCGTGAAAGACTTCCAAACCATAGTTACAACTGTTAGAAAGGTTGGAAGTAGCCTCCCTAGGTAAACAACTGCAGTGGAAGACCGAGATATCGTTTTATAGGCAAAAAGAACCCGTTACCAGTCAGAAAGCTTTGTTTCTCAGCAACTGTGTACAGCATCAAAGCGACAAGTGTTACGGCTTACTGTGGCCAGACGCCTTCACAAAGACAAAGATGGCCTATTTGCATACCATCCTGGTGGTAATGCTTCCCCAACTTGACCACTGCATCCCTCTGAATGTTGGTCATCGGCGGCAGCGTTTCGAGTGGTGTAAGTAGCACAGAAACTGGACATCTCATCAATGGATTCGTGTCCTCTTTACAGATGAGAGTCATTTTAGTGCAACAAGCACTTCTCAACGCCAGTTGAATTTGATACAGGTTGCAACACGGTTTTCATATCAGTATCATCAAGGAAAGCGACCGTTATGGGGACAGTTAGAGTTGTTGTCTGGGGATGAACTATGGAAAGGGTAGGCTAAACTTCATCACCTTCTTCAGTAAGTTTGCGGTTTTGGCTTAAATATCTTCCCCAGATTAAAAATGTGTTTTTATTAATGCTCATTTAATTTTTGGAAACAGGTAGCAGGTAGAAGTCTCATGGTGCGAAGTCTGGTGAGTACGTTGGATGCTTGAGCTCAGTAATGCGTTTGTCTAACAAGAACTGTTTCACAGAATGAGAACGCTGTGCCTCGATTAGTTGCCTTTTCGCAAAATCCACATATACTTACTCAACTTATCTTTCTCACTCTTTCTCAGAACTTCCTTAAATGTAGTACTGCTGGTTTTGGCTGTTTGGACTTGATGCACCCACTCAATCATGATGAAATTATTAATATATAAAAAAAACATTCAGTTCCATCTTCAATCATGATCTACAGTTCCGACTTGCTGATTCGAGCTATATTGGCCTTTGAAGATTTGAGAGTCTTCCAGTGCATGGATTATCATTTAGTTTCACGGTCTTCTAGAAAAATTTCTTTCTAGTCATATGCTATGACTTTTTCAATCATTTCAGGGTCTTCTGTGAAGCTTTCCACGATAATTTTTATCTTCATCAACGTTCTGAAAATCATTTGGTCATTCCGAAATTTGACTACATGATATGTATTTATCTCCTAGCAATTCATTTAAAATTTAAAATGTTCAATTGGAGTTCTTATTTTTAAATTTCTCAAGGAATTTCAATTCAATGCGCTGCTCTAATTTTAAGCTTATCATGATTGCTGCATTGCAACCCAACAACAGTTCACGCAAAGAAAATGAAAAACAAACTGAACTAGATAGAGGCACGGAATAACATGTAACCTGCACCGAAAACATCAAGGTCAACAACATTCCATTTCCCATTCCTCCACACCAAACCTAAAGACTAGGGCATGCATAGTCCTGTTATTTAATTGCCACACCTCGTGCATATATATATATATATATATATATATATATACATACCTCTTCTATGTATATATATATATACATACCTCTTCTATGTATATATATTATAAATACCTCTTCGAGAACGTTCTTATTTTGCAACACGTCTTTAAATAGTAAATTTTATTCTCTTTTCCAACATTTGAAAATAATATTATTCTTTATAAAAAAAAAATCTTACGCAAGGAATATGCCTTTTTCTTAAAAAATCTCAAATTAACAATGTCAGGATTTCGGAATGAACCATATTTTAAGCAGCAGATAAATTTTATTTCAAAAATTAAGAATTACTAAGCTAGATCATTCACCATGATAACGTCTTTTCCACAGCTGCTTTGTAAGTTTTGAATATTCATTAAACAATTAGTTGATGGCAGATTAATCTTAGGACTGAAATTAGATTCAAATTTGAGTTCGAAACTCGTCCAGAATCTGCTATTAAAGTTTGTATTGAAGTATTGTGATGATTTATTTCGATATCAAATGCTGCATTCACATTAATTAATCATAGGTGCTTGTTTTCCCTTTTACATGGAATTCCTTTTAATCGTTTGTCACTGAAGAGCTAATTTGGTGGGAAAATGTTAGGTTTTGTAATTACAGTCATACATTTCTAGACTTTTGAAACATTTTGTTTTCTAATTGGAAAAGTATTAAGAGATACTTTATGATTTCTGAAGCCTGTGGCAGTTAATTTTTAAAAATGTATTTGTGAGAAAAAGTATTCGTCATGTAAAATTATGTTTACATTTTATTTCAAATTAGAGTTGCAATACGTATAAATCTACATTTTTACAGATTAATTTTAGAATTATTTTGAAAATATTCCTTTTTCATGGATTCCTTTGATTCTAAATATATCATAATATATGACATTTTATTTTGACATATATTGAAAAGGCTTAAAATAATTTCATTATTTACGCTTCAAATTATTAATTTTTTGGATCTCAAATTTAATGAATAATAAACAACAATTAATGAAAGGAATATTTATCAATTAAATATATATAAGAAATTAATGTTTTAAGATGTTTGAACTATATAACTAATTTAGTTAGATAAAAACCCATTGAATTGCAATAATTTTGAGAAACGTCTCTTCTGAAACAAGGATAAAATTACATATACAAGATTTGAAAATTACTGAACATCCAAACAAGGAAGAATTGGTATTTATTTAAAAATACAAAATGTTTCAAAAAATTATATAGCATAAGAGCAAATATTATATTTCAGAAATGAGGAAAACATTTACTACTTAATGTTTAATTCTAAGTTAGTAATATTCCAAACTCGCAATTTTCCCAATATTTGATGAAATCGAGTAATGCTAAAGCTATAAATTCCTTCGCTAACCCTCAAACCCGTTCGCTGACACAATGTATGAAAATTGTATTGAACTTAAAAACGACGACTAAACAACATTTCTGTTACACACTCGTTATTTTATGGATATAAAAATAGTCAAAATGTTTCAATTTAAATATCTAATTTAAAGTTAGAAGAATGTTTTACAATGTTAATTCAAATAAAGATTAAGATACAAATGTTCATAATAAGTCACATGAAACTTCTATGAACCCTTTTTAAAAAATATGATATACCTACGGAGATAAAATATATGTAATTAATTAAAACTATAAAGCAATTTTTAATTACTTGCT
The DNA here is from genome assembly GCA_019974015.1 of Nephila pilipes. Lineage (NCBI taxonomy): Eukaryota > Metazoa > Arthropoda > Arachnida > Araneae > Nephilidae > Nephila > Nephila pilipes. The sequence goes on from BMAW01024744.1 coordinate 445,042, forward strand.
TTTGCTTTGATAAAGGGACGAACTAATTTAGCTGAATAACAAAATAAACATTTTCATATAGAATACTGTTGAACTGTAACTAAGAATTAAATTTTAACTTTTTTTACTAATTTGACCCTAATTTTCTTTTTTCATAATCTAATGGCATTCAAGGAACATATCTTCATAAAAAAGACCTTTTCCTAATTCAGATGTATCGCAAGAATTTATTGAATCCCAAAATTATTCAAAGATGTATCAAAATGACAACTAAATTTTATATACCCCTTAAACTTGCTATAACCAAGTATTCAATAAATTTGAAAGACTTAATGCAAATCTGTGTTAGTTTCTTTGATATCTTTCTTATTCTACATGATTCACAAATAATAAGTTCAAATATCCGGATACATAATTATAACTGAAGAAGTATTCATTTCCCATATAAGTGTAGGGTCATAAAAATTGTAATTATATTTTAATAATATTTTAATTTTCTTTCTATAAGTCAAAAGCCTTCAAAAAATTCGTTTGAGGATTTCAGTTTTTTTTTTTTTTTTTTTTTTCATCAAAAGTAATGCGAAGAGTTGGCAACTGTATTTTGTATATTTTGAACTGTATTTTTAAATCTTTTTAATTAATGTTTTTTACCATAATTAAGCAACACAGCATTTCAGTTTCTCCTAAAATGTATTCATGTAGAAAAAAGTGCTTAGTGATTAATATCGCTAAGTATCATTAAACAGCAGCTTAAGAACTGCAGTCATACTTTTAAATCTACTGAAACAGATCTTGAATTTTTCTCATTGTATATTCGTGAAGCATATGTTTAACAGTTACCATCTTGCTCCACATACAGGAGCAAAAATAATCAAATACGTATATCGCTCTTTTTGTTTAAGTTGAACAATTCAATATTCTGTATATGTATGCTTTTTGATATTTGTTTATTAAATGCAAACCCGAATAACAATGAAAGAAAATGTTATGCATATGAACAAAGTGTATAACCAAGAAAATAATAAGCAATATTACAAAATAGTTCTCAGATCCAAAGCATAAATGTTACGATTTTGAAACAGAAAATAACATCATTAAAACAGAGAAACGTGTTTGAAATAAAAAAAAAATATTTTAAATTTTATTAAAAAGAATATAGATTAGCTGCTAAAAATAAAAGATATTAGGAGATATTGTCCAGAGTATACGTAATTTATTGGAGCAGGTACACACACACTCCTATTTATGCATGAAGATCTGAGAAAAGATATTTCTGAAATGTGTGATTCATATCAATAGCCCCGAAGGAGGTATCTTGTGTAGAATTTCGGGCTTCCTTTAAATCTGCAAAGATAAAAATTTTAGAATAAATTTAAATAATATTTCCATCATAAATTCAATGTGCTAAAGATATTATTTTTTATATTATGTTTATTTATTTGATATCATGTTTCTTAAGAGAGAATAGAATTGGCATATTTCAAATTGTTATAAAAATTATATTTTAACTCATACAATTCCTTTAAAAATATTTTGTACACTTTTTTTAAATAGTTTCCATTGTTCGTTTACCATGCACAGATTCGATTAATTTTTTTTTAAAAAAAGATAAATATATGTTTTTCTTAGTATAGAGAACGTTTAGAATATTAAAAACATCTCATAATTTCACATACGCATTATTGATAAATAGTATAATCAACATTATTCTGAATTATTGAAAAAAAGAATTTAATCATCATCTTGTGATTAAAGAAACATTTCTGTTTGAAAGTTCTGTAAAATAGTTGAAAATTGCTTTTATATTACTGTTTCTCCGTAAGCATCAGAAAAATTTCCATTACTAAAGAAAACGATTAATGAAGTTCATATATTTTATTAAAGAAATTGCGGTTAAGTATACTCATAAATTATGAATTGGAGTTTTTGAAGAATACAAATTTGAAATAAGAGAAAAGCATAATTGTTTGAATCTTAAGAATAAAGATAGCTGTAAGATTATAGATTTCTGAAAAGTTCTATAAAAATACAGGAGGAATACATTATTTGTGTTATATTGATAAAGTAACTGATATTATGCTATTACACGAAAAAGCTGTCTATTAATGTGATTAACAAACATCTTATTACAAAATGGTTTCCTAAATGTTAATAATATTGATTCAGAACACTCCCATAGAATTAAGCAATTTATATAAGAAACAATTATACAATGAATATTGTAAAATTTCTTCACATTTTCTTATCATCATAAAGTATTTATTAAGTTTAGAAATGTGACTAAAAAAAAATGATTTCATACTTATATTACTAAGAGTGACAAATTTTATAACATGTTTTACAAATATTAAAGATGGTTTTGATACGACCGTTAATATTGAAGATAGTTGTGGTATTTTTAATTATATAAGAGACAAGCACAGATTTACTCTATTTATAGAAAAAAGGTTAAAATTCCCTTTATAATTGATCTACGAGATATTTTGTACTTAATGAATGTTACCTTGGTTAATTTTAAAGAATACAGTTCTTTTTTCCTTTTTTAAAGATCGCCATAACTGGATTGTTTTTCAAAATTTCTTTGAGTTTTTCAAAAGCTTCTGTTTGAGATTAACCAAGATTAAAATGATTCCGTTTTCTTATTAGATCCCTAAGTATTTTCGTAATTTTAAAATTTTCACGTATATATACTCGAAGATAACCAGTCAGGTCTAAAAATTTTTGAACTTATTCACCTATTGTTGGCTTGGGGAAATTTCTACTAACGATCGTTTAGCGAGTGAAGGACATATAGTACCATTTTACGCCAAATTTCCTAAACATTCTGCTCTTCTTTTTAGAAACGAGAACTTTTTGAATTGGATTTCAATACCGTATTTGAATGCAACTTTAAGAATGACTTTTAGTTCATTCAAAGCTTCATCTTCATCTGTGGATGGAATGATTAAATCGCCCATGCAAATTATTACTATTCCTTTATTCATCAAATTTCAAAATATATTGTAAACATATCATTAATAACATTGGGATTAATACTTAAGTCGTATGGTATATTGTTAAATTCTTATTGTCTGTCGGGAACTTATTCACATCGACATGGATAAATATATTCTTCTAATTCAAAATTGTATACACTTTTGCATTCCGTAGTACATCTAGTGCATCATCTATTAAAGGTTGTAAAAATTTATCTTTGGCAAGCTACTGGTTTAATTTGAGGTAGTCGACACAAAGTCTAGCATCTCTGATTTTCATCTTCACTAGTACAACTGGACTAGCATATTTGGATGAACTAGGTCTGATGATTCCTTGTTAAGTCCACTCTTCAACATGTTTGTTGGCCAATTGCTTCTTTTTAAATCGTAAAAGACGAGCCAGTTTGTAGACTGAGATATAATCTTTCAAAATTATTTTCATTGAAACATCTATGAATTCAATTTTCTCAGGATTGCAAGAGGAAATTATTTTTGTCATAATTAATTTTCATTTGTGAGTCGAGGAGGTGACTCACCTCTAACTCATGTTCGCGATGTAATTCGGATATTTTCATCAGCAGTGCTTTTTTCTCACATTTGGGGAACTCAACTCCCTTTTAGATGAAATTTTAAAAAGTTTGTTTTAAAATGTCGGTACTTATCACTGCTCTGGTGTTACATACTTAGTCGACACAACATGACACGTTAAGGAATAACGATCATCATCTATGACGAAGACATGTTTATATGTTCCTTTAATCAACTCTTACTATTTACCTATTCCTAACAATGTATTTCTTAAACAATATTGTTGGTCAACATTCTTCATCCTTACTTTTTCACGGATGAGACTAACTGAACTATCAGTATCAATAACAGCGGAAATGGTTTTTACACCAAATGTATCAACATATCTCTTAAATGTAACTCCTTCTGCTGGACAACAGTACAGTGTTGTACTACAGAATTCAGTGGTCTCGCAAGTTCTGACTCATTCTTGACTTTAGGACAGTTGTAGCTTTAATGGTTAGGAGAACGGCATGCGAAACACTTTCTATCGGTTCTTTTTTTTTAAAATCTTTACTCGGATGAGTCTCAAAGTATTTTCTTTCAGGTTTGAAATTTTCAGTTTTAATGGTAACATTCAGATATTTTGATAGTAAAAAACCTATTCAATAAACTGGCTTCTTGTTTTCGAAATGCTGAAGAAATACATGGTTTGGGCTTCAGTGTCCATCGGATATCCTTAAATTCCTTAAGTCTTTCGGCTAACTCCATTGGCGAGTTGATACTTGGTCATTCGTCTAAGTGATATTCTTTGAATTCGAAAGGAACTCTTTTTTTATCTGATCTGCTATTATCATATCTTGCAACTGGTCAAAGATTTTGAAGTTTAGTCCCTCTTATCATCCATCAAAAAATGTTTGATTTTCTTGGTAAAAATCACACCACGTTTTTTAGTATTTTTCTGAAGAGTGACAAACAACTGCCTAAACTTCTCTAGAGTTAATTTGAATCTTTTGAGTAACAAGATACTCATATGATCATAATCTTTTGCTTCTTCTTTAGGTTCTTGAGCAATTAGTTGTGTTATTTCTTGTAGGAGTAAATTCAACAGGAGTAGATCCATCCCAAAGCTCTTTCGGCACCGGCATAATATTAGCTTCGAGCTCGAATAATATCCGACACAGACTGAACTTTTTATTCAATTTGTTCAGTTAATTACTTGGTGTATGAGTATTTATCGCCAATTCCCTTGGCTTGAATTAATCTGAACCTCAATTCTTAACTTCCCCAATTCTACTTCAACTTGTCGTCTCTTTCCTGCCAATGCGTCTTGCCTCTCTTCTTTCTTTTCTTTCCTCTCTTCAATGATATAATCGTACATCAATTTGGTATCTTTCTCGTTGTACCTTATACTATTTGTTGTTAATTTTTTTAAATATTGGCTTAGTCATTTCAGATGTTGTTTCTAAACATAAATCTGCTGTTAGGTTAAGTAAGTCCATCTTTTTTTACTTTTTAACAAATACGACATATTACCGGAAACTCAATTTGAAATTCTTCATATATAATAGCTAACTATTCCGAAAAAAGTCTGCATAAAGATTTTTTTTTTTTAAAACAAAGGAACGAAATTATTTTGTTGGGTTTTTGTTAAATCAGTTTGATTCGATTCTGCTAAAATGAGAGTAATAATTATACAAAATTCGAAATAAATTACGCTCTTAACCAAGACATATATGTTCAATATTCAAAATACAAATAGAAATTTCGAAGCATTTATCATTGAAAAAAAATGTAAATAAATTTCAACTCTAAAATTATTACCTCTAACATATGAAGCAAGCAATTTTCAATATAGTTTCATTTAAAAGAAAAATTCGAAAGATGTTCTAAATTTGTAAGAAAAACTATAAAATTATTACAAGACAAATATAAATACTTAAGGAATAATGTGAAATAGGAATGGTTTTTTTTTTAAATAATCATATGTTCCTAGAACTGACAAGATAGAAATATTTACATGAACAAAAAAAAGTATTAGAATCTCCATACATTAAATTTTTTTCATAACTAGTACAAAATTATGACTACATGAGCTACAGTCAGAAATTAACTCTAATTTAACATTTTAAGAAGAGGGAAAACAGATCGAAATAAAAATGCTGAATTGACAGAGAGGAACACTCTTTCAGCGGTTCAAGGTCAGATATAAGAGACATGTACCTTGTTACTGGAGGATGAATGTAAAATATTATATAAATAAAGTAATACTTTTGAATTAGTTTTTCATTAGAAAATAAGCTAACGCAATATTAACTAAAAAGAAAAATAACAATTCATGGATAAGTGACACATAAAAAGCATAGAATCAAAACAAAACTATGCTGCATTAATGAAGAGTTCTTTGTAAATACTAAAATCACATAAAATCAATATATTCTTACGTGACTTATTGCAGTGAAAACGAATATAAAATTTATGTCAATCTTAAATTTTTTCAAAAAAATAATAACAACAACTAGATTTGTATAACTACATTTGATATCAGGGCGATATAAACAAATCTATAGAAAGAATAATTCAAAGTATTTATAAGCTATTGATTAGTACCAGAATGGTATAAAATATAACTTTCCGAAAGAGTAGTTTATGTAATACGGAAAATTAATTTTTCATAAATAGACACTTATTATTATTATTTTGCTGATTCCAAAGGCGCGACGGCCACAACAGTAGCAATTTAGACTACAGGAACAATGACATTTCTTCCTATAAAGTAAAGTGCAGGACACCCTCCAATATTAACTTCAATGTAAGAAGAAATTTCAGGATTAAACACAGTGCTGGAAACACACTACTTCAAAACTTTTTTCAAGGATTCAGGCTGTCTTTTCAAGGATTTTCTTTTACTTAAGACTCAGCAAAGGAAAACTTAATTATTTTTAATCAAAATAAAATTGTTTGTAAATTTTGTGTCCAAAGTTTTATGGATCTCTTAGGTGTACCTCCTACAGATAAGTATGAACATCACTTACCTGAGGTCCCTTAGTAGATACTCTTTCATTCCCGCGAGGTTTATTATGTTTGATATATACAGATGACGTGACCTTGGCATATCTACACAATTTTCGACCTTCCATCTTATCAAGCAATTTTTCCTATTTTTTACTTGTCTAAATTATATTTTTAACTAGTTAAACTCAACATAGCCATATCTGGTTCTTCCATTACTCACTCTCTCCTCCAAAATATTGGGAACATGATTCAGTTTATAGACTGGAAAAGGATCATAAATTAAACGATGTCAAGCAAACTGAATGTTTGCAAATTCAAAAGTATATTATATAAAATCTTCCAATTCGAATGGCAGAAAAAATCATGGCACATTAGATTAAAAAATGTACATATTTTTTTTTTATCTTTCACTAAAATAAGGTCACTTTTTTGTTCCTTGAATTGATTTCATCTTATGTCGGTCTTCCAGCACACACACATATCCAACTTAAAAATATATATGATTAAATATATATATTATTTTTTTAGTAAATAAAGAAAATATTCTTAGTTCCTTAATGATGAAAATAAATAATAAAGCCTAAACTAAACATTTGCTTTAAATATTTGTTAATTGAATTTCATTTGTAGCAACTATTTACCGATAATTTTATACAATCCAAATAATACAAAGCTTTAAAATATTACGTGAATATTTTAGAAAAGATTTGCAATTGAGTGAGCAAAAACTTTTTTTCTATTTCAAAGGTATCCATAATTATTTTACTAATAACAAAATGATTGGAATAATGAAAATGATCCTTTTAATATAAGGACTACTATAATTTAAATGTATCTACAAGTATATATTTCATTTAATTATACCATTAAAGTAAAATAAGAACTTTTAATTAATCTTGATTTCATTATTATAAAACAATTTTAGAATGTTAAATTCGCATCAAATATTTCCAAAAATTACCTTAAGAAATGTCAAGAGTAGGAAATCGGAGAAAATATTTATTTCTTTAATTCAAATCCCATTCTAAGCCTTCGCTTAAAGTAGATATAAATTTTAATGGAAAGCAACGAAAAATGGTTCAATATTTTGTAATGATTAAAAATGTAATTTTATATTTACTTTATTTGTTGCGATAACCATTTTTAGTCAAGTAAGTAAAAAAATCTCACCCTATGAAGACAAAATGTGCTTGATCAATATAAAATATAAAAATGCAGTATAGATCTAAAAGGAAAACAATGAAAATAATTTGATTTTTTCTTTATTGCTTAAGTTATGGCTTATTTATTTTCGTTCATACGTTCCTTATTAATTTCATTTCTTTTAAATGATATATGTCTAAATTCTACAATTTTAAGTAAAATGCTTTTCTCCTAAAAAAAATTCTTAACAGGTAAATTTATCTTCTATGAATATTATATTGCCTTATAAATTAAAATAAACTTTTAAGAGAACTACAGTGAGGGCGTTTGAACACACTTTCCCTCAAAGAATTGCTGTGGAAAATTACACATCCATTTAAAGTTCGGTGCCCTGCCTTCACTTACAATAATGGGAGGGGGGGTGTCCTAACGTGATTGGAGACGCGTTCAAACAGCTCGTTGAAATATTGGCAGCATAAAATAATTTCGAGGTTTTATCTTTTCCATTCAATTAACATCCACTCGTACGTCTATCAATTATTCACTGGTCGTCGTTTCAGTTTCATTATCGGTTCACTCGCTTACACCCACGAAGCTACTCGGCCTAAATTTATTATTCTGTTTATTTCGGGTCGACTTTGTCTAACTAACGAGATTGTGATTTACGATCCTTTCTAATAGCGTTTATCTCTGAAGAACTAACCGATATTTCCATCCTCTCCGTTTAATGAATGACTCTCTCTGTCAATAAAACCTTATTTGTTTTTCAAAAACACGTTTGGAATAGAAATCGGTGAATTTCGTTAATTACAATGAGATCTCGGAGAGTAATATGAAGGGCAATTTATTGGCTGATACCGTGACTATAAAATCAGCCCCCATTTCTAAATAGGATGAAGTAATCTTAATTTCTGGCTATAATTTCGGTGTTAACGAATAAATTATCTGTGATTTTTTTTCATCATGTTGCCTAATACCTTCAAGTTTGTTCATTATTATGAATTATTCGAGTATACGTTTTTTGAATGTAAATCCTAAAGGCTTTCTGCCGTTTCCTACAATCGAAAAGTAATTCACATAAGCATTTGGATGTCTATAATACTATAATAGATAAAAAATAATATATATATATATATATATATATATACAGAGAGAGAGAGAGAGAGAGAGAGAGACAGACAAGATATAGATAGATAGATAGATAGATAGATAGATAGACAGACAGATAGACAGACAGACAGACAGACAGACAGACAGATAGATAGACAGATAGATAGATAGATAGATAGATAGATAGATAGATAGATAGATAGATAGATAGATAGATAGATAGATAGATAGATAGATAGATAGATAGATAGACAGTTGTTGATCATGATTCATCCGAATTTCAAATTCTATATTTTCAAAAATGAAGTACACAGAACGATAAGTAATACCTGAATACAAAGGACATATATGGTAAACTTTGTAATGTAAAAAATAGTTCGTCCTGGTATATTCCATGTGAAAGTATTTCACGAAAGCTGTTTTAGAACTTTTCATGATGCTCTCATGCAGTTGGATCGGTCACAGTTGATCAGATAACTTTATATTACTTAGGTGGCCATCTAAATCAATTGATTTGGCCCCATTAGATCTCTTCCTTTGGGGGCTTGTAAAAAGGTAAAGTTTATGCCTAACCAAAACCCAAAAATGCATTTGAACTTAACGGATTTTTCCTGTTGTACAATCAGTTACCTATGACATTTTACAACGCAGCATATATGATATGTAGGAATATGCATATCGTATATGCTTTATACGTGTAACGAAAGGAAGTTACATCAAACACTTACAAAAAAACGGCTTCTACATGTATTTGCATTTTAGCATTATTTATCATTCTGTCTTTTATTTTTGGAAATGTGGAGTTTTGAATTTAGATGAATCAGTTCAAATAATCATATAAATATGTATGTAAAGATGCAGTGTAAATTTTAAGCACATAGCCTTGAAATTCCAGAAAAAAAAAAGTGTTGCGATCAATACAATGAACGCGCAATTCAGTAATAGAAAGAAGTTGCGAATGCAAATGTCAGGAATAAAACTTCACAGGTGACGTGAGTGTGCTCAACACTCGTGCAGTCGGAGCGTGCAGCTCAAGACTATAACAAAAGGAAGAATGAAGGCGCAATTAAAGACATTCACTGAAATTACAAGTGAGTTATTTCGTGAAATATGGCTAAAAAAATCACCTAGACGATTTCACACATGGAAGAATTTTCGGAAAACTAGAGGAGGGATGTAGTTAGATCAGTGTAGCTGCAGTTCGGAATCAACAAAAGTGTCGTTTCGTGAAAGACTTCCAAACCATAGTTACAGCTGTTAGAAAGGTTGGAGGTAGCCTCCCTAGGTAAACAACTGTAGTGGATGACCGAGATATCGTCTTATAGGCAAAAAGAGCCCGATACCAGTCAGAAAGCTTTGTTTCTCAGCAACTGTGTACAGCATCAAAGCGACAAGTGTTACGGCTTACTATGGCCAGACGCCTTCACAAAGACAAAGATGGCCTATTTGCTCGCCATCCTGGTGGTGATGCTTCCCCATCTTGACCGCTGCATCCCTCTGAAAGTTGGTCATCGGCGACAGCGTTTCGAGTGGTGTAAGTAGCACAGAAACTGGACATCTCATCAATGGATTCGTGTCCTCTTTACAGATGAGAGTCATTTTAACGCAACAAGTACTTCTCAACGCCAGTTGAATTTGATACAGGTTGCAACACGGTTTTCATATCAGTATCATCAAGGAAAGCGACCGTTATGGGGACTGTTAGAGTTGTCGTCTGGGGAGGTACTATTGAAAGGGTAGGCTAAACTTCACGTTTTCGAAATATGCTCGGTAAACGGAGATTGCTATTGTAAAGAGGTGATGCTTCTCCCATGTACGTCTGTTCCAATGTGATATAGAACCGATTTTATGGATGGCAATGCACGACCACACCATACCGCTGATGTTCAGCAGCTAATGGAAAGAAGGGATACTACTCGGACGGATTGACCAGCTTTCTTCTCTGATTTAAATCCCATAGAACATGTGTGGGATGCTTTGAGAAGTCGCCATTCAGCACGAGTACATTCTCCGGGAAACACCCAACAATTTAAGCAAATGCAGACTGATAAATGGGCTCTCTTACCTTTAGAAGTATTGGGCAATCTGGTGCTGATTATGGAGAGACGGAGCGAAGTAACCATTACAGTAAGGGGAGGGCATATACCAAGCAAAGGAACATTTTATTGCTGTTCTTACTCTTGAACAGATAATCATGTGTAACGATACTATGAATTCAATAAAGCATGTTTTTATTGATTCGAAACAATATGTATTGTATTCAATCTACTATGCTTTTGTTATCGTTTAAGTATAAAATGCTATCCCTCATTTCTGAATTTCATATCTCTCAAAGGAGTTATGGCAATATATATATATATATATATATATATATATATATATATAAATATATGTATGATAATCCTTTTGGTCTTGGCTTTTCTTCCTTTAATAGTCTGTGTTGATAATATGCTATTTGTTATTCTAAAATGTTTCCCTAAATAGTTACTTTAATTGATTTAAATATTATGATTTACATTATTTGTTTTACTTTTATGTTCCTATAAGAATAGAACAAATATAACGCAGTAAAATAAGAAACATACAACAAATTAAATAAATATAGTATATTAAATGAAATGGCCGAATAAAACATGGTTATAACTTGCAAATTAAGGCTTAGGATTCAATTATGGAGTTAACAAGTTTTATAGCCCCAAACCTTCCTTCATTACATTTGCTAGATAATCGACACACGATTTTCTCCATAAAATCCTCATGGACTAAACTGGAAAAAAATGCAGGAAAAAGTGTTATGTTATAACATTAAGGGAATAAAATAATGGAGAAAGTGAAAGAGAACTAATTCAATAACTTGAAGGAAAAGGAATAAAAGAAAAACCTTAAATATCCGTGTAGTGAACAATAACTGTAACGATATAAGATTAAAAATATAAATACCCAATAAATAACAATATCCCAAAATAGGCCCAAATTAATCCTTATATATTTTTCTGTTATCCTAACAACTTGCAGTTAAAGATAACTTTAATTATAGATTAAAATAACAGATTTAATAACAGATTAACTTTTTTTCATTTAAGCATATTCGAAGGTATAAATTTTATGTTCATTTGTTGTCACATCCTGATATCATTTATCTCTAGCAGACAGATCTTTGGTTTATTTTTTATTTTTGCTTATTTAATTCATCCTAAAAGTGTCAAGTCTTTTTCAAATAATGTGAAGAGGTTGTATTCCATACTCAATATATGTTGATATGTGCCAATGTGTTGCACTTTCGTTCTTTTGATTGATTTTACTTTTGAAACAATATTGAGTTTCGGCTTATTAAAACAAATTTTTATTTAAAAAAAAAAAAAAACCTTTTTGTTTCTTTTAATTCTATTTATTTTTTATATTAAATCAATTGCGAACACTATAATCCAGAATTTTAAGAACTCATCTGACCTCGTTTAAAGAGGAAAAATAATTCAAGTATAATGATTATAGCCGACTATAGACGAGACTACAGGCAGATAAATGAAAGACGTAAAGCTAGAGTTTCTTTTCATGTAACACTTCGAAAAATGATGCTGGGCTAACTGCGAAAGGGAAAAAATAAAACTTAAAAGAAACAATTACACATAATCCTGTATTTTTTCATACACTGCAAACTAAACTGTATTTTTATAAGCATAAAATATAAATAGGTAAACTTTATTTACAACTAAATATTTGGTGATTGGATTTGAATATTACTTCTAGAATTTTATTTTTAAAAATATCATGTTCAAAATTCTTAAATTTTAAGAATAGAAAACGATAATATTCATTAACATTTTTATGCAACTTTGATGTAGTGTATTTTGCACGTACAGTAATTTTACTTAATACATTTAATGCATTTATATCTATTTTTATTACAAACATGATCTTTAAATTGTTTTCTTACAAAAAATTCACTGGTATTTTTACATTTAAAATACTAAGGCCTTTTCTCTATTGTGCAAATTGTTTGATATTTTTTCTAGCTATGCCTATTAATTTGAATAAATTAAGCTGATACGCATTTTTGGAAAAAAAGCAATTATTAATTTTTATGATAAATAATTTAATTTAGAATTCACATATTTTTCAAAAAATTCTTCATAAGCTCTCATAAAAAAATTACGTTATGGATAAAGATCTAACTATCCAAAGCCTCATCTCTTATTGTGAAAAATTTCAAGAATTTGTAAATCAAATTTCGTATGTGAAAAAAGGTTTTTGTTTCTACAGTACGTCTATATAGTAATTCATTCATATGAAGGAATTGTGGAAAATAATTAATTAAAATTTGTATAGAAGAAAATATTGAAACAAGAAAAGTTTTTACATTACAAAAAAGCTTACGAAAACATTTTCAGATTATAGAAAAAGTGAAAAAGACAAATAAATATATAATTTTTAATTGCCATAAACTTATTAGGGAATCTTATTTAATATATATATATATATATATATATATATATATATATATATATATATGTGTGTGTGTGTGTGTGTGTATGTATGTGTGTGTGTGTGTGTGTATGTGTGTATAAGATAAAGCAATAAAATTATTATTACAACACATAAAAATAAGAGAACAAAATTAATAAAGTAAACATTTATAAAACTACGTAAAAAAGATGAATAAAAATTATGAACAAACATTGAATCAAATTTGAAACTAAGCGAATAATTTGAATAATTAACAAAATAAAATATGCACATTCAGACTGGGGACTGAATTGTAGGGTTAAACATGTTCTACGGTACCACCCCTCCCACAATGCATCCTGTTGGGTAAAAAATGGATTACTCCAAAATTCAATTTATAAATTAAAAAAGGAAACAAGAAAAGAAGATGAAAATGAAGGGCGAGATACCTCAATTACCATTTTTCTTTTCAAAAACCAATATTTCCCAATCAAATACAACATACTTCACCTAAAAAACTTTACAGTTAAAAACTTTTAATCAAAACCATCTATTAAAATATCCAATTAAAAATACACAATTAATAATTTAAGTTTTTTTTTTTCGAAACATTAAAATTGTATAATTAAATCTTTTTAGTTAAAGATTTAAGACTTTAAAAACAATAACCTACCAAGAAAAATCAATTCAAATCACACAGATAAAAAAAGCAAAAAATTAAGATCTTTTGACAAGTAATCATGAATTACAATTCAATAGATTCAAGGAAGCATTTAAATGATTATGTTTAATACTATGCACTGTTGCCAGATAAAATTTGAAAATCAATAAAACTTAGTTAAGTTGAGTAAATAAAGTTATAAAATATAGAAAATTTAATAAAAATCTATTAATAAATAACCATCATGATTAGAAATCATATCCAATGATACACAAATCAGAATTTTAGTTGTTAAAATTATATGAAATGCAATTGAATAAAATATGTTTCTGTAAATGAGTACTGTATAGAAATTAGTTAATAAACCTTCACAACTAGACCACTAACTAGCTGTCTTTGTAAACCTAATGTTGTGTGGTAAATTTGTTTTTGAATTGAAAGTTCAAAAATCCTTATAGTTAAGTTCTGAAAATAATAGTTTTTATGTATCAAATTAACTTTTTTTAATATGTCACCAGTTCAAAAGATATTAGTATCAACTCTCACTCCAAAATATAAATATCAAAAATTAATATAAATCAGTTTATAAAATACAGATTCTAGTGAGAAAACCACCATAATATAAAAAGGTTTTAGATATCAAATTCAATTTATACAATGACATTTCAATATCTTCCATTTCAATATTTTTATATCTGACTGTTCAAAATGAAGACCTCCTCATGAGAATTCTTTAAAACGCATTAAAATAGACATCATACAAATTATTGGGATTATATCTTTTTAAAAAATCTAATTGAAAATCTCATTCCATACATTTTCCAATAAATATCCTAATGTTCTTGAATATATCTTTATCATGAGTTACTAGCAGTTTATTACGATGCAAAAAGTTTAAAATAATGTTTGAGTATATGAACAAGTGAATATTATTTTCTCAGTAAGGAATTTTAATTATTCTAATCCCAAATTCATCTTTTTTATCAAATACATTACTATAAATGATGTGATCCTTTAGCTGTAGTTCTGTATCTAAATATTCAGTTTTACTAGTATCTGAATTTGTCTGAAATAAAACCAAATAATTTGGATAAAAATCAATGTTTGGCTTAAAATCTTTACATTTACTAAAAATTATTAGGTAGTCTATATATCTATATAAAACATAAAGAGAATTGTTCAAGTGTTTTAATTCGTAAAAATGTAAATACAGATTAACAAGAATGTTGCTACCTGGTCTACCCTGAGCTAGGCCTTTTATCTGTCTGTATATTTTCTTATTGAAAAGTTTATAATTTTCCTGCAGTACTAGCTGTAAAAGGTTTTTAAATTTGATCATTTTAAAAGTATTTTCTATGTTATATTGGTAATTGAGTATCACAATAACTCTAATTATATCCTCTATATCATTGGAATTAAATAGATCCTAAAAATCTTAACTGTAGATTGCCTGGACCTGTATATTACCTATGGTATTAATTCATTCTATACTATTTTTAATAATAGCAGTTTGCTTAAGCTTTTCTCAAATGTATTAATTAAAACATTCTGCAAGAGTTAAGCAGATTTAATTTTGTATGTGTTGTATCCATTTGTAATTGTTCTGTATTTATTTGGGTTCTTATGGAATTAAGGAGTTAAGAAAACACGAAGGAATTTTTTATTATTGAACTGTGAACCAATTTTTATGAAATGCAGCTAACCTATTAATAATTACTATGTTTTCACACTTTTAAAGAACAAAAGCTTCATTATTTTGAAATTATTCACGAATTTTTGAATTAAAATTGACAACAAATGAAAGTAAAATTTTCAGGAACATTATCTACAAATACAATTATAATTTTTTTTTTTTTTTGTAAATTTTCGATAGAAAGTCTAATATCTTTGAATTTTATTTTATTTTTAAATCTATAATTAACATTTTTAGATCATAACAGTTTCTATCTTTAAATTCTTTAAAGACCTTATAGGACATATTATATTTGATTGCTATTTTGATAATAAAGTCATCAAGATTCTTACATATTTCGATTTTAGCTGCATAATTACTCTCTGTTATTGATAATCAGTAGCCCGTTCCTTCCTTCATTATATTTCTTAATTTTTCATCATTAATTAAAATCAAATCTCCAGTGATCACGTGGCCAAGATATTCATCCACATAGTCACCATACCAATCATACACACACATGCACATTGACCCAACGTTTTCGAATCCATACCATAATTATAATTAAATATTAAACTTCCTAATTTTTTTGGTACTTAAAAGCACTTTTTATAGTTATATTTTTAATTGGGTATAAATGCATTTATTTTTTAAATGCACTTGAAAAATTTAGCTTATTGAAAGATTTGCTTATGAATTGAAATGTGCCATATTTCTTTACATTTTCATGATCAATATGCATTTTGATATTTAGTTTTTTACTTATGTAATTTCTTAGGTCTTTCATAATATGATAACCTTGTTAATCTGGTAGTTTTCCAAATATTTCCATAGCAACTCTAATTTCGGCCTTCTTTTATCCGAATATGAAAAATTTAATTTTTTTAATGTTGAAGCTCTGTTTAAAATCTTTTTCTAATTCTAAAATGTTATTCATGATAATATTTGTGTTCATATGTTTCTTTTTTTATGTTTACCTCTAAAATTTCTCACTTTTTTTTTTTTTTTTTTTTTGCATTAGTCTTCGATATAAACACATTCCATAACATCTTTCCGTTTCATCAACTGAAGCAAATTTCTATCATAATATATTATATTAAAACCATATGGGTAAGTTGCCTATATAGGAATTTTCTCAGCATAACCTTTTCACATTACAGGGAAAAATCTTAATTATATATAAAAATGTTATCAAATCCGTGCTTATTAAAAGGCGTGATTTTAATTCTATTAAATTGATTTTCCTTTTGGTTTCTCTTTGAATCTGATCTATGTTAATTCATTCTATTATTAATTTAATTAGATGTTTCACCAGTACATTTGTATTCACATATTCTACATTTCATCATATAAATACAGTTGTAAGGTTTGTAGAAAGTAAACAGAGATTTTTCATCTCTTTGTTCTGCATCTATCATGAAGCACGCTTTGCAACTTTTGTCACTGCAATTTCTATATTTAATCTTATCTCACTTAAATTTTGCAATTAATTAACATGACAAGAGAAAAAGTCACCATAATATTTCTATTTGTCTTCATATCAATTTGATATATATATATATATATATATATATATATATATATATATATAAATACACTGTAAAATCTTGGATCTAATAAAAAAATCTAAATTCTTGGAAAAAAATATAATTCGAATATAATACGTACCAATAAAATCTAAATATTTTCATTCAAACTTGCACGAGTATTTGTTAACACAATTAAAAATTTCAATAAAAAGAAATGAAATGTAAAATTAGATAAAAAAAAAACTTAAATTTTAACACAAAACAAACAATATTGTTAAATCATCGGTCTTAATCACTTTCACTAGAACACAGCTAATTAATTTTTGTGGTGTCCAAGCCATAATTATAGGTACCGTCGTAATATACTACATGTAAGCATGTGTGACTTGTACTATTAGTTCCCGTCTGTGAAAAAACAGCTGCGCAGCTCGTGTGTTAATACTATGTCTTACACCTGCTACGCATTCAATGTTCATGTTTTTTTAAGAAAATCTTTTTTTTAAATTTTTTACATGAGTTAAATACGCACCATCATTTTTAAGGACCAAAATGGGTGAGGGGGAGTGCGTATTACAGTCAAGATTTTACAGCATATATATAAACATTATTATATATATATATATACTGTTGTTCAAAATTAAGAGAAATTGCATATTTTGTAGAATTTCATAAAAGGAAATGAACAAAATGTGAAACTACTGCTTCAAAAGAAAAATGAAAATCTTGTTCATCGAATACGTAAGCGTATACTTATATGGCGGAAGAAATGGTCGAAAAATAGGATTTATCAGCGATAGCAATAAAATCCAGATATCGTTTTCTAGCATATTTTGCCGAATTTTTTGGTGGTTTTTCAGCAGTCGCTGAAGTTAAAATTCTGGAAATAAAACTAAATAACAGTTAACTTCCAGATGAGGAAATGAGTTGGCGAAATGTGGATAGGCTAGAAGCAGGCCAGTCTCATTTCCAGATTTGTAGAGAATTCTATTTAACGCTCACCTTCGTGTCCAACTTATGGAAACAGTTACAGAATACCGGATTCGTCGAGAAAACGCCTGGACAAGGTCGTCCAAGAACCTCGATTACCGGATAAGATCGCCATTTGTCCACTATAGTGTGGTTCGTGACAGGGATGCTGCAGCTTCTTAGGTCTCTCATGAGTTGTATGCAGTCACATGAACTCGATTTTAAAAGGTGACAGTTTCCAGAAGACTTCATGAGAGGGCTGCTTGCAAGCAGATCTGTTGTTTTCGTCCCGCTCAGTTCTACGAACAGGAGAATGCACTTAAATGATACAGATTGGAGCATGAATCAATGAACGGCTTTCTCTTCACTGATGAGTACCGGTTCAGCCGAACTATTGAATTTCATCGTATTCTCATATGGAGAGAACCTGGGACCCGTTACCTACCCTTCGGTGTCTGAAATATCGACTATTATGGCAGCGGAGACTTAATAGTTTGGTCAGGCATCATTTTGGATGACCGCACACACCTGCATGTATTTGAAAGAGGCACTGCGACTGTTGAGTGGTACAGACATGCGGTCTTGAAGCCCTACGTTTGCCGTTGCAGGAGTGCAGTTGATTCTTATTTCCTTTTAATGGATGGCAAAGCGAAGGCCCTATAGAGATCATCAGGTTGACGCATTTCCAGAAAGTAAGGATATTTGTCGGATGGATTCACCGGGAAGATCTCCTGATCATAATGTTCCAGAACATGCCTGAGATGCTCTGAGAAGGAAAATTGTAATTCACAATCCCTCTTCGAGAACCATCCGAGACCTAAAAACTGCATTGGATTATAATTTAGAACTGTTTGCTTAGACATATTGTCTTACAATCAGGATGTTCAGAGTCAATATTGTGTGTATGTGTAAACAAACGTAAAGTACTTAACAATTAAATTCAAAACCATTCAATAAAACGTATATTTATGTTTTTTCAAAGTAATAGTTCGCATTAATTTATCATCCAAATGCTTCACAACTTTTACTTACTCCTGTACAAGTATGAACTATTAAAAGTGGTCGATTTTTAAGCCAGTTATCTCTCACAGGATCTGAAATGTTCGATTCGTTTTAGGGATCACTAATATCAAGTTCCTTTTCAGAATTAAATTTCAAGTAATATAACAAATATTTATCATTCAAGACGGATTTATCACACAGTATTACCTTGAAAATTAATACTTAACGCACATATTTTCAACTGTCTAAATCACAGGTGCTCTTACAAATCAAATTCCTTTTGCAATATCGAGGATAGAAAGTTGCTCATAAAATATACTAATTTTTAAATCGTTGAAGGATTTCAATAAAGCGTTTTGATCCTATTAGCATTAATTTTTTTCTTCTAAATTTTGCTGCATTTCTCAAACAGAAATTTTTAATCTAAGGATTTTCTTCACTCAGAAGAACATTTGCTGATTGCTTAAACAGAACATTAATGGTAATGGCTTTATTTTGCCTAGAGATTTTGTCTAAATTTAGAAAAAAATCTATGAAGAAACTATGAGGAAATTTTAACAGAAAATATTTAATTCAAATCGAGGTGAAAGCAGAAAATTTACTATACATTTACTAATATCTAGGTGTGGTAGAGTCTAAACATTAGCCTGTAGTAAACATTTCTGTAGATATATATCACAAAATAAATAAGTAAAGAAAATTTCAGTCAAAATTCATTTCCGTGTAAGATGTTTACGCTATTAAATTAGAATTATATATGAATTAAACATTAGAGAAATCACAAAGGAATAGGATTGGGTATATATACATTAGCTCAAGGACAAATAAATTAGCGCACCAAGAAATAATTGCGGGATCGTAACGAAACTTGGCATGAAGGTACATGTGGGGGACATATGCAAATGATTAGAAATGCAACGTGATTATGTATTACGCATAGCCGGAAGAAGGCGCTTAACGTCGTTCTCCGTGGAGTATAACACATTTAACCAAAGCTTGCTTGAGTGCACTGAATCGTTTACAAGGAAGAGCTGAGGTAGTCATGCCATTACGCCGTTTTCGAAGAGAGTATGAGCAGCTGTCGCAGTTTGAGAGGGAGAGAATCATCGGCATGATGGAAGCTGGGTGGTCAGCTAGGCGAGTAGCTTGTCAATTAGGCCGCTCTGATTGTGTTGTGATGAGGTGTTGGGACAGCTGGTTCCGAGAGATGTCATTTACACGAAGACCAGACTCAGGACGCACTTGAAAGACCAGTTGTCGAAAAGACCGCCACATCATAAGAAATGCATGCGTACAGCCAACTGCTTCATCGGCCGCCATCCAGGCACAGGTAGCTCCTTCACTAGAGATCCCTGTGTCTTCTTGAACCATATGAAGGCGCCTGGCTGAAGAACATTTGGGATCGCGGCGCCCATTACGTGTGTTGCCCTTGACGCCCACCCATTGATGCCTCCGTTTAGAGTGGTGCCGCGCACGAGCATCTCGTTGATCGAGATGCTCGTACTTGAACTGCATCGGAATTGAACCATGTCGTCTTTAGTGACGAATCCAGATTCAATCTCAACGGTGATGACAACCGTGTTCGTTTGTGGAGGCCCCTTGGTAAACGCCTCAATCCTGCCTTTGCTTTACAGTGACACACTACTCCCACAGCTGATGTAATGGTATGGGGTGCCATTGCCTACAATACGCGGTCACCCCTAGTATTGATCCGTTGCACTATGACAGCCTAGTGGAATGTCCATGACATCCTGGAAGCACATGTGTATCTACTCATGCTACGGCTCCCAGGAGCCATTTTTCAACAAGGGGGTCACAAGACTGTCTCCGCACTATTACTACCCATCCTTGGCCTACCCGAACCCCAGATTTGTCTGCAATCGAGCCTATCTGGGATCATTTGAGACGGCCAGTTGGACATCCCGCGAGTTTGAACGAACTAGAGTCAAGGTTACAACAAATATGGAACGAATTGTCTCAAGACATCATTTAGAACTTGTATGTCTCAATGCCCGATCGTATCGCTTCGTGCATTCGCGCTACAGGGTGTTCAACAATGTATTAAATCCTCCGTTATTTTACCTTTTTTTTTTTCTGGAACAAATGATCCTTTTCCTTTGATTTTCTAATCATTTACTTATATCAAAGTAGTCATCACGTTTGTTAAATTTCGTTTCATTTTAAAGACTACTTCTTGGTGAGCTAATTTTTCTGTCTATGAGTGTGTTTATATATATAACACATGGATCAATATGTTCCGAGACTAACCCAGAGATGGCGCTCGTAGTAAACCAGTAACCAGTGTCTTTCACAAGAGTACGAACGTTTGCTTGAAACGATGTCAACATTTTAGATCGATCGGACCAGAAACAGCTGAGTTATCGAGGTTGAGTAAAATCGTTTGTAGTTTGTTTAAAAATGGAAAAACCGAGTTTCATCGTGCAGTAAAACATTTGTTTTTTAATGGGTAAAACACGGTGCAAACAAAACAATGGATTGAAAAATGTTGCGAACAACGTCCATCAAAGCAACGTTGTCGGTGGTTTGCCGAGTTTAAACGTGATCGTCCCGCGACACCAAATGACGCGAAACAACTCCGGGTAGACCTGTGGAAATACACGCAGCAATACGTAAC
>BMAW01024745.1:0-10200 GCA_019974015.1 Nephila pilipes
ATTTACCCAATCAAGTTTCATTTGTTTGTAAGGGAATTGCAATTTTATATAGCTCAAATTACGAAACGTCAAATTACAAAGAAAAGCCCGCAAATACCCCAAAATCACAGGTTGACTTCTGCAACAAATTTGGTTGACAAATGTCTGTTAATGGCCAAATGACTATATACCTCTAGACAATTCGGTTAGTTTCTAGAATATATTTTGAGTGTGTTTATATGTAAGACACTGCGCTTATTAGTTAGTGTATGTACAGTGTACGTGCCTCACTCTGTGCTTATATATTATGGAGTGACACAGTCGATTGCGTAAAATGAGAATTTATGCAAATTGGATTTATGTTTTTATTTAAATGGAAGTTTGTTGCATTTGCTAGAGTGTCTCAGAATAAAAATTTTAATTTTTTCTAAAAGAACCTGCTAATTCATTGCGTGGATCTTCCCTGCATTGTGGAAGTCGTTCGATCGCAAATCAATATACTTTTATTGGGTAAGCAAAAACACCTTTTTATGATACAGTATTAAAAATGAGAGATATTCAATAAATCAGAATTTTTTTCTTGTACATGACGAATTAAAATACGAATTTGTGTTAGTATGAAAGAGATGGAAAATGGAACATATTACTCGTCTTGACGGAAACAATGCCGCCCCTAGTTCGCAGCCAAGAAAACTAGATTAAAGATATCTCCTGTTGATATTACAATACGTGTGCTCCAACAGTGACGAGCTTATGATGGCGTGGGTGCCAGGGTAGTGCACTGAATAAAGTCCAATCGAGTTGGAGTTTTACGCTCACGCTCTTTTTCGTCTTAAAATTCCTGACTGAAGAAAATATTGAACAAATATAAGTGAAAAAGCTTTATGTAATGAAGTTTTGACCATGTGGACTAAAAGATATAAAATAATTTTTCAAATGTAAAATAAAATATAATTTAAAAAAGCTTGAAGCATTCATCCTTCTTTTGAATTCACGTTACGAATCAACATTACTCGGAAAGTGAAATGCTTGGATTATTTTTCTTATGCAAGAGATTATTTTCAAGAACTCGTGACCAATGAGATTAGCTGTTCGTTCAACCGTTTCGCATTGATCAAATGTTAAGAATTATAAATTTTTCTTCTGGTATAAATGAATTCCGTAATTATTAAAAATAATGTTGAAAGAGTGCGAACGGGAACAAAAGGATTAAACGATTGAATAAAAACTTAGTGTGATCCAACAAATTCGTAAAAAAGGATACACAAGCCGAAATTATCAGAGCTATACTTGAGTCTGCACTGCGTAGACGGTTAAAGAATGAAAATAAATTTCGTCAGTTTCCTGATAATATTGATAATGATTACGATTGAGAAGAGAATCAAATTGTCAGTAAAAAAAAAACAATCTTACGTTAAGGATTGATTGTTAACGCAGCAAACTGAATTTTCTTTAAATATTTGAAATGTTCTTTTATTAATTATTTTTGCAATTTTTACAACAAACAAATGACTTTAATACTGAAAAAATCAGCGTACATGACCATAAATTTATTTTCTCGAATTAACAGTCACTCTGTAATTTTACACAAATGTTCGTTTCGCAGGAAATTTCCGGTTTAGTAACCGTGGATTCTAAATACTACTTGGCAACCGTGTTAGATGTTTATATCATCATTCTAGCATCTACACAATTGTTCAGTGTTTATCAATATTTGTTTGATTCAATATTTTTTGCTGTTGTAACTTGAACAGTCAGTAGCGTAGCGGGAGGAGGAACAGAGGATCATGGCGGCATCGATGTGAAGGACATCAGGGAGAGGTCGAGCTTGTTAATCCTGTCTTCAGCATCAGGCCATGATCATTAGATGAGATAACTGTACTCTCATCGGGACTACATAGGTTCTTCTGCAAAATTTCAAGGCAATCGGACAAGTAGAAATGGTTCAAAAATGAGTTAGTAAGATTTGACCTAAACAAATATATTTAACTATTGTGAAGTTATATAAAAGCTCGCTAAATATTTTGTTCAAAATAAGAAAATAAATTTCACTTTTTGAATTTCGAAACGCACGCGATTCGCTGTTGTCAGCCAATAAATTTATTTAGTGCGCTCATTTTTTTTTTTTTTTTTTTGATTTACTGTCATTGAACAACCCAAAGACGTGACGGAGAGCAGGTGACACTCAATTTCATCAACTCTTTTGCTATTTAGAAGAGTGGTGCAGTGTTGATATTGTTTATTTTATTCTTTGATAAGTTTTCTCGTGAACCGAAATTTGTTAGTTATTTTCAAAACAAGTTTATTTTTGTTTTAAACGATTCGTCAAAAAGAGGGTTAAAATAAATTTTTGTTTTGTTTATTTTTAAAACTATTGACAGCGATTGGAAATTAGGAATTTAGGACAAAACATTGATGGACAGCAAAAAAATAAAAGAGAGTTTGGGGAGTTAAAGGTCATTATAAACAAGTACACATACTCAGAGTTTGAAAATTTAGCTAAAAAATGGTAAACGTTTGAAGCTTTTTGAGCAAATTTGCACACAGTCTCAAAGTTGTCAATTTATACAAACTTTAGTGTGGTTTAGTTTATATACTAGAGTGTAATTTGAATTGTATGAAATTTTGAGTAATCTAATAGTATAAGTTTCATCAAAGAAACAATATTAAACATGTTTTACAATTAAATAGTAGTATTTAAAGAAAATAAGTGACCAAGAATAATTTTCTTAAAAAAGGTATGAATTGTTTAAAATAAACACACACAAGTAAATGATAATTAGGCAAATGTTTCTCAAGGCCTTGTTTTATACCCCTATAAACTACGAAACATATACATATATAAGGAATTATAAAAAAAAATTCTTATATTTGCTTTCTTTGTCAAATAGCATTTAATTAGGTGTTAAAAGTAAAACGATTAATTATTTAATAAAAAGAAAGATATACAAATACAAAATAAAGTTTCTCAGGGTCGTATGCTTAGTCTCTGTTTTAAAACAATGTTAAGTGTTTTCCCCTGACGTGGACTTCAACACTTTAGTCTAATTACCGTTCGTTGATGCAAGGTACTGAATGTAATGCATATTTCCGAATCATAAATTCTTTGTAATTAAAAAAATGAAAGGAAAGATAATTATGTGATGACAATTTGGTTCATTCAATTTTTTTTTATAATTCCATGTTTTAGGTAGCTAGAACGAAATAAAGAATTAATTTCTCTCAAAAAGTTGAATTTCGGGTCGTGGTGGTAGTACTGTGTGTATATGGGAGGGGAGTAACCACCCCCCACTTTACCCTTCCTTAATCACTGCCACTGTAGTTCACAAGAAATAGTACTGAAATTTGAAACTGCCAGTTACGACATGTACTGGGTGAAAACGAAAGCACCCAGAGTCGCGACCTAGGTGAAAAATTCAACAAACACCCAATTCACTCGAATAAGACCAACATCTGATAATAAAATTATAATAATCGAATGAGAAATAACACAGTGAAAGGATAGACACAGTTTGGTTATTACATTTCATTTCCGTATAATTCTATAAGAAAATATCACTTAACAATATTATTATTCATTCATATTTAAAAAGTACCACATTGATGAAGAGACATAATGTAAATATACAATATAATTAAAAATATCTTGTTCGTTACATGTTACTTGTATGAAAGTACGGGTTGGGGTGGATAGAAAAATGTATATAAGGCTAGATGGGGAGTTTTCTAGGGAAATATGGAACTATAAGATGTGGAAATGATACAGGGGTGTCTTGTTTACTTTCACACAACACAAACATTACTGAGGACTTTTGAGATGAATCTAAAGAGGCTAATAATCTTGAAACGTAATTGAGGATTTCCCAAAAAACAACACAGAAATCGAAACATGTTACATTAATTAAACTCGCGTGTAACGAAAGAGGGTAGACAGGGTGATTCGGGAAGAAAATTGCGCAGACAAATACATACTAATGCCAGTGATACACAAAAGAGACTCCTACGCAAGAATACTCTATTTTTTTGTGCATACAATTTTGATGTTTTTCACTTTTCTCGAGGGAGTAGTGACTAATACGTTTCGTTTAAAAACACTTAAACTAGGAACTTGTTAAAAATTTCCACTCCTCATTTTCTAACTAAGAGATGAACAGTTTTGATTTCAATTATATATATGCTTTTCCCTTCCTTGTAGAGGCCGCGGTAGTCTTGAAGTCATTATAGCAGATTCGCTGTCGTTTTTGCTTTCGTCGAATCGTGGATTCGAGTCCTGTTGCAACTAAACCCATCATGAAGCGGGGCTGATGCACGTTTATATCTGGTCGAGTTCAACGTCATTCCGTTGCCAATGTATGGAAGTTCAGTGAGGGAGATGCCAGTTTAGATGTTTCTCTCTTCACTCGATCGAGGATCAAAATTACGAGGTCCTCACCAATAGCTCTGGAGTGGTTTCTATGTGTGACGTTGATACACTAACACTTTCCATTCCTTTCTGGTGCATTTAAGCACAACACAAAGTAACACGAGAGTTTCGAAACACACTGTTGTCTAATACAAACACATCAATCAAAAGACAAACAAACGTCTTCTGTAAATGGGGGGAAAGCACATCAATAAATTCCACCCGTCTTCCTGTCATGAGCCTATTGTTATATATACGCTTTGCGGAGTTTCGGAAGTATCCAGATTGTCCGTTCTGCTGATGGTCTGAGTGGATTTCGATCCTCGTTGGTTGGGAAGAAGGTACGTTCCTGGTATGAAGGACGAAAACGAGATGTCATTTGATTGCTTTGTAGAATGTTTTGACAAGGATGTAAAAGGGACGTCGACTATCGATTGTGATTTTTATATTATGAATGGATGTGTTAATATGTAGATGACATTTTCATGTTTTGATTCCGGAGGCTGTCAAAAAATCTCCATCAATCCATTTTTACAAAATTTAACCTATTTTTTCCCCTTTTTAATCCAGAAAGCAGCGAACAGCGTTGTTTCCCTCTAGTTGGTGTTTCAAATCCTGATGATAATCAAGAAACGCCGAATGTAGTGGCTGATGAACTGTGAACCTTTCGAAACTTTAAGATCTATATATGGCGTTGGTATAAAAGTTTGGATTGAAAGGTGCCAGTGCAGGTATCGACCTCGTCACTTGAGTAGGTTGAAAATTACAAAGTCCGCTACAAATAGCCCTCGTGTTGCTTTAAACTGCGATGTTAATCAGCAAACAAGCAATCAAAACACAATACAAATTTAGTTTATTAAAGTTTTTATTAACGTCGCAATAGAAGCAACACGAGGGCTATTGGCAACGGACCTCGTAATTTTGAACCATGGTCAAGTGACGAGGACGACACCTGAGCTGCCACCCCCCTCTCCAAATTTCCACACCATGCCAAAGGGAGGACTTCGGGCCCCGAACAGATTTAACGTGCATCAGCCCCTGCTACACGGCGGGTCTTTGGCGACGGATCGAACCCGCAACTGAGCAAAAACCGCCGGCCGCGAGTCCATGTCCTTGACCACTAGGCTACCGCGGACCCAAAACAAAATATAAAAAACAGCGGCCTACGGCTAATAAATCTTATAATTTCAAATTATCGTGAGTTGACCAGGTTTACAAAGGAGATGACACCCGACTTATTTTTTCCTCAGGGATAAAGAAGAAAAGAAATAGGATCTTTTTTATTAATAACTTTGAGTAGATGCGATAGATTAGTAAAAAAAAAAGATTATAATTATTTTATTATGATGTTGCTTTTTGTACCAGGTCTGCGAAATTCATCCATTATTTTCTAAAGTCATCTTTCTGAAAGAATATCCGAAAGTTTGGCATTAATTGTCTGGTTGGATTGTCTTTATTTTAATCTTATTAAAATAGAAATTAACGTTTCCAATGTAAACAAAAATCATACGAATGAAAAATGTTAAATTATCAAGGATGAATTATTGCTGCCGAAAACATCTTTCTTACAAAGCCACATCGTTCCTTGTCTAATTCATTAATTTCAGAGGATACGCATCATTCCTTATTGAAACTAATTGTACATATAGTATTTTATTTCTTTTTCATAGTGGGTAACGTATATAAAACGCATATATAATGTTAATTACAAAAAAATGGAAAAATTATGCTCTACATTTCTGAAAATTATAAAAACAAGCATAATTTATCACTTCGTCCGTGAACCACCAAGCTACTGCGACTTACAATACCTTAAAAGCTGATCTGTATTCAATAGAATATATCCTTTAAAGCCCGAATTTCAATAAATCTAATATTTTTCGAGGTAATGGTGTAGAAGCATCTCAAATGAATTAAAATGGAGAACACCCGTTCCTAACTTAGAGCAAAGATTTAGTACAGTGTAAAGACCTTTTTTTTACGGTGATTAAGTTAGAATGCTATTTAAATGCGCAAATAAAATTTTCATTGAGACATTGAAAAGTCTTATGGAAGCAAAAAATACCGGCACAAATTCCTCTTCAGATGAGCACGACCTTTGCTATACCTCAATTTAGATATTCTTTCATAAAAAAGATGGACTCTTAATCGATGCTCACAAAGTTAGCAAAAACATACGTAAAGGTAATAAAAAGTAACTTTTCCTCATTAATAATATAAAAAAATTTATTGGTTAAAATTTACGCATTCATTTGTTTCTCTCGGTTAAAAAATCATTTGAGTTATTCATAATTTAAACCTTTTTTTCTTTTTGTCTGAATACGTTTTATCGTGAATTAATTGCTTTCAATTCAAATTTGAACTCTTACACTTAACTAGTGGTAAAATTTCCTAGTCTATACGGATGAAATTAGACATAATTTAAATTATTGTATGTGTTTTCTTTATCTTTATTCTAATTGAAGGTTTTTCAAAAAGGAAACTCTTGTGAAAGGAGAAATAACTAGTTGTGTTGGCTTTTCTGTCTCGGAAATATATCGTATTGAATATGAAAACTTGGGAATTTCTTTATACTTATTATTTTAACTTATTGTAAAGAATATATGTTTTCAAAAAGTAAGTGACTGAAGAAAAATATTTTTTAATATTGCCTCTCGAATAAATCACTATAGCACAAATGCTTTTAGAAACTTATTTATATACTTTCCATTTGTATATATATATATATATATTAACTTTAAGTTTTTAAGAAATATTATGTCTTTTTCTTAAGAAACTGATACATTTACTATAGAAGCCAAATATGAACTATTCACAATAAATTTCCAGCGATACGTGAGAAAAGACAAACTAATCGTGAATGTAAAGGCAATGATATAAAATTAACGATGCAACCTGGAGGTAACGATTCCCACCTGGAACAAAAATTTATAATGCCATTCCAATCTGACACGCGGACTCCCTTTGCATTCATTTAAGACCCGGCGAGAAACGTTTACACATATATTGTTCCTAAAAGGATCGTTTCCACCAAAACAGTAAACTAAACCGCTCGCAACCGGTTCGGAACGCCAATGAGTACGTCCCCATTTTGGAAAGGAAATTTATTTTCTGTAATTTTATTAATATTTTCGATGTAAAACTGAATGTTTTAAAATCTTTGTATTAGAGGGACATTGAACTAATTAGATGTGTTTCCAGATGGAATTATACTTTTCCTTTCTGCTTAATTTATTTTCAATCTTAAATAACATATTTTACTGTGTCTGAAGAATGTTCGTCTAAAAGATCCTTCAACGCTGTCGTGATTTTGAATGCGTTTGTCTATTTAGACATACTGAGGCGATCAGTAGGTATAGGCTGTGCTGCCATCTAGTGTTCAAATCCTGGGTCACTTCGTCTGCCGGTGGTTTTCCGACCCCGAGAAGGGGGAGAGAGTTGTTTGACCTTAAGTTCGGCAGCTTTGTTTCGAACCCTGGACCGGTGGGTCTGGGGTTCCAGACATCTGCCGAACCAGGCTGAAAAGACATATCTTCTGGCTGGTTAATTAAGGCCTTTTAACTTCTGTCATTGTCGTTGAAGAGAGCCGCTGCAGAATGCTATTTATATGCACACATAAAATTTTCATAGGAACAGGCTAGAACCCTTTTGTGTCTGTGTGAACAAAGTATACCAATTCCTCTCGTTAAGCATGGACTCACCTTTACGGCACTTAAATTTAGAAGTTTTTTTCATATAGAGAATAGGTTCTTAATCAAAATACTTTCACAGCTAAGCAAAACCTTTTGATATAGAGATTATTAAAATATTTGTGTCTGTATTAAAATTGAACTTTTCATAGTTGACGTTTAAATATTAATGTATGTTTCTGTTTTTTTAGTCAAGAGAATTCGAATGACTTATTCATAATATAAAATTTCTTCGGTTTTCAAGAAAATTCTATATCGTGAATTAATTATTTTAGATTCAAATTTTAATTTTTAGCCAGGTTAGCCTATGGATGAAAATTAACGCAATTTCAATTATGGTACGGATTTTCCTAAATTCTGGTTTAGCAAGAAGGAAACGAGTAAGGACGAAAGAATAATTAGTTCGGAATTGACTTGAGTTTATATACAAAACCAAAAGCGTACACTTTCGAAATTAAATACAACTCTAGGAAAAGACAGCAGGTCAAAAGCTAAGTGTTCTCCGAGTATTCTGTTGGTTTTCTGTCTAGTATATATTTCGTATTGAATGGGTAAACTTATGGATTTCCCTGTAGTTATTATTTAAAATAGTTGTAGAGAGTGTACGTTTTTTTTCAAAAAATAACTGACTAATTAAAAATATTTTTTTTAATATTGCCTCTCAAATGACTCCTTAGAGCACAAATGTTTTTAGAGACTTATATACTTTTCATTTACATATTTTTTCAAAAAATTATTGTTTTTAATAAACATTGTGCGTTTGCTTAAGGGGCTTGCACACTTACTATCCAAGCGAAACGTGAACAAAAGGAGATGACCTCACGAGACATTCATTGAAAACCTTTCAAACAATGAATTTCCAGCAATTCGTGTCAAAAGACAAACAAATCACGAAACGTAAATGGTATAAGGAAAAATAACCGATGCACGTGAAGGTAACGATACCAAACTGGAACAAAAAGATGAAACGCTGGTAAAATAGAAACTGGAAACTCCCTTTGTATTCGTTTAAAACCCGACAAGAACTGTATACACGTACATAGTTCCGTAAAGGTTCGTTTACCCGAAAAAATGCTAAATGAACCTTTTGCAAATTATTCGGATCGAAGATGGATATCCATTTTTGGGTGGAAATTTCATTTCTTTGGGTTTAATAATATTTCCAATGCAAAACTGATTATTTTAATACCTTTATATGAGAAGTACATTTAACTAATTAGATGTGATTAAAAATAGAATCTTTCACTTCCTTTATGCTTTTTATAGCAAACTTCTGGTAGGTTAAATGTAACATCTGTTCTTTAGAATCGAGAAATTATATCTTCGATAAGCAGTTCCAATTCGAAGTCGGATAGCAAATTATCCAATAAATTGTAACTTCCTGTTGAGCGTATTCGTTTCATAATTCTGTATCTTCCTTTCTTAAAAGTACCGAATTTATTAAGAGAAGAAATTAAGACATGGGAAACATCAGCCGCTGTAGAAGAGGCTTTAACTAAAATGTGAAATGAGAGCTTCTTTATAAATAAGTATTGACTTCCGACTATCAAAATTTGACAAACTCGGTAACTTTGATGTCTATCGAGAAAAGGATTGTCACCATACAGATGTATGATTTTATTGTATTTTGGGGTACATATACCCAGTGCCTGAATCGTTTCATCTTGAATAAAAACTTTAAAATTAATTTCTTTATTGAATTAAGCGACATATGAATCTTTTTATTGCTTCTAACCAATGTGATTCTAGAAGATTCTTGTTATCCAGTTATTTAACGCTTAAATGTTTCAAATATAAATTTATAATTCCTTTGCATTATTAACGTCGACCTTAGGAGCAACACGAGGGCTCTTTGAGATCTACTTCGTAAATTTCAGCCTTGGTCACTTGACGAGGACGAAGCATTAACTGAATTTCCACACCGCATATCTATGAGCATTGAAACATCGACAGACTCCAATTGCATCAGAGTCGCTTCACAGAAGATCCCTCGTTGCAATATAAATTATGATTGTTCATTAATGAAGTCTTTAGAAGTAACACGAGTTTTATTGGCAATGGTCCACGGGAATTTGCAACTTGGACAGGGATTATAAACAAACTGGAATCTCTATATCCAAATTTCCTCAT
>BMAW01024758.1:0-11873 GCA_019974015.1 Nephila pilipes
CACAAGACTACCGTAGTAACGTACCGAGCCTAAAGTATACTCCCAAATCCAATGCTTCTACGTTACTAAAATATTTATTATTTGTTTAGTTTTTGTTAAATTTTTTCTTAAATTTATTTTTTTTAATTACAGAAAATTGTTTTATGCTTTATTTTTAATAATATATAACGTATTTTAATAGTTTCACTATAAATAGTTTCATTATAATTATAAAAGATAGCAATTTACGTTATTAAAATTATATCCTAATAAATAATAGGATAAATATTTGTTCTAAAAGCAGTACATGCTTAAACTCATTTCAAAACACACCCCAAAAGATATCACTGTTCTCCAAAAATATTTTTGATCGTTGGAAACTGGTAAAAAAGATATGATTAATATACAAATTCTTTCATTTTATTTTCAATACATAATTTTTTTTTTTTATTTTAGTGTTATTATACGATTTGAAACTTTCATAAAAGGAAAAGTACTGAATAAAACATTCAAAATAGGCATTTTTTATAGATTTTTCGCCCTAATTTTCATTTAAGTATTATCATACAAACATGTTACATAATACTGATTATGAGACTATATTAAGTTATTTAAAGTTATAAATGCAGTATAAAATATAATAAATTTAGAAATTTCAAAAAAAAAAAAAAAAAATGCTAAAAATTACAAA
This sequence comes from Nephila pilipes, assembly GCA_019974015.1. Taxonomy (NCBI): domain Eukaryota; kingdom Metazoa; phylum Arthropoda; class Arachnida; order Araneae; family Nephilidae; genus Nephila; species Nephila pilipes. The sequence continues at coordinate 671 of BMAW01024758.1, forward strand.
AAAAAATCTTTACAGAATTTTTTTCCAGATTCTGAATTTTTTTAAAAAAAAAATTGACGTGGATAAAATGAGTTGCATATTTTTCTAAAAAATTGGTTTGTTAAAAGCAATCGGGTTTTTCCCCTTTTTTGTTGAAATAAGGTTCATACTTTCGTGTAAAATATCAGAAACTGCCCCTTTATGATTTTTTTTCTCTTCAAGATAAACGAAAGTACACGTATGAATTTTTGTTAGGCCATGTTTGATTATTATTCAGGTTTTAGATTTTTAAGTGCATATTCAATATACATATTCGATATTTTTTCAATATACATACGTGCATGTGTGTGGGAGAGAGAGTAGTGTGTGTGTTGCATTAGTGCTTGATTTGAGTGACCTTGAAAATATAAAAGAAAACCTTCAGACAAAACGAAATTTTAAATGTTCTCTCTCTCATTTAAACAAATAACTAGACTTTTGTCAGAATTTATATGATTATTACAACTATGACTTCTGGTGTTCTTTGTACTCATATAATAAGAAAATTTGTTATATAAATTTATTTATATACATCCCTCCATATATATATATATATATATATATATATATATATATATATATATATACATTATAAAGTAAGAATAAGTATATTATAATTCCAGTTACTTTACTGAATATAATAAAATGTCAAAAACGAAAAAGTAAGGGTTTTTTCCTCTTATAAATACCATTTACAAAGTTTTTTCGAGATATTATTTTTATAAAAACATCATTTTTAAACAAATTTTCTGAACGGTTTCTATAGCCAAAGGCGGAGTTGCGACGCAATAAGATTATAAATAAATTCATCGTTCAAGAAAAAGATGTTAATAGAGTCAGAGTTCATCATTATGTGAGATTCGGTTCAACGCAGGTTGAAAACGAAACTCAAAATTTCGCTGGAATTTTAATTTTAATTCTTGATCTCTGACTCACAAATGGTGTTTCATTTGTAATTTGCTTTCTGACAAGTTAGCTACCGGCACAATTGTGGTTTTTGCTCGTGTGTCTAGTAAAATGTCGCGTCTCATCTGTTTTGATTCTTCCTATCAAATTATGTGTAACTAAGTTCTTCGATCCTTTGAAAATTCTAGATCGATCAACTATGCATAGTTTCATCGGCTCCACTTTTAAATTTAAATTTATTATTACATCTTAATTTTCTTTAATGTGATTTGTTAAGTATTCATACATCTCATTCTTTATACCAGCCTTTAATATTATTTATTCTAACATTTAAATCATGTTTAATTTAAGAAATACGACAGTGAATGAATAAAAAAAGGGTGGATCATTTCAAATTTCCAGTCTGTTAAACTGAACGTTTAATATTTACTTTGAAAAGGGATCCATCAGTGATAGTTTATTAACGTCGCACTGAGAAGCAACACGTGGGCTATTGGCGATTTACAGAGTAATTTTGAACCTCGGTTAAGTGGTGAGAACAACACCTGATCTAGCACTCCCTCTCCAAACTTCCACGCCACCCCAATGGAAGGATTCTGAGTCTCAATAGATATAACGCGCACGGCTTATTTTTAGTGGTATCAAGGATCGAATCCATGACTCGACGATAACCACCGGCCACGAGTCCGCAACCACTAGGCTTCAAGGCCATATATTCTCCTTGAAGAAAGGAAATGAAAAAAATTTTAAAAGGAAAGAGAACTTTTGACAAATGCACATTCTAAAAAATTAAACTAATAATAAACGAAAGAAGGCGATTTTTTAATGGTGTTTTTTCTTTTGTTGGATGTATTGCTTTCATACAGCAAAAATATGATTTATACAAGCTATATTTAAAAAAATAAATTTTGACAAGTTAAGTTAGTAAAAATTAAATTAAATCATGATATTTACTGCGTTTTTTTTAAATTTATAAGAAATTTGAAATTAAAAAGGAGTAAATAAATAGAAATTAAAAGTAAAATTTCGTTAAAAATTAAGAATATATTTCTTATTATCTTCTTGGCAATAAGTACTCTTAAACTAAAAGCAATGTTCCTCAGTATACCTCGGATTCAAGAAATTACTTAAAAATTCCCAAACCTATTAATTTGAAACTTATTGACCTCTATGCAATAAAAAAAAGCATCTAAAACTTCTGAGGGCTTATAACCATGATTAAAAATCAAATTTAGTTTTGGGAAGGCTTCCTAACAAACTTTCAAAAAAACACCTCCCCTTTTTGAAGACATGCATTTCCCTTTTATTTCATTATGTTATTTGTTAGATTTTACGGTATTCTTTTGATTGTATGTCCTTTGACTCTACCTTCATGTGACAATGCTAATTCAAATGTTTAACCGATTGAGCGCCGAGCGGCGATTTTGCGTTTTTCATTTACTGTTCCAAAAGTGCCAGAACTCTAATCTGTGAAATCGAGATTCGGAGCATGTTCGATTATTTTTTGATGCATGATTTAACTGTTACCCTTCCGTCTTAGGTTAATTAAAATATAACTATACTGTAAATTACGTAAAAATGTGTGAAACTATTGCTCTACATGCCTTTCATGCATGCAATAAAAAGTTTAAATTACATAAGTATATGATTTAAAATGCGCCAATGTTATTAATTAGGCTCAAAAGGATGTCAGAACAACACTTAACCGAAAGAATTAAGATTTATTCCATGCGAACAGTTGAAAGCGCAATATCGCTCCTCGGCTTTTATGAACGAGTAAAAAGACAAGCTCAATTGCTCCGTTTGGCATTTTTTGATTGGGAAACAGCAAAAAACCGTGGCACTTAAACTGATAACAGTATCTTATTCCTCTCGTAAGTTTCCTTGTTTTTATTTGTTAGATCTCCCCCAAGCAGTCGAGAAGAAATATCATATTAAATTAAAGTTCACAAGGGAGATTGACTAAGAGAGGGCTGGAGATAAACCAATTAAATCATTCTTTCTCTGAAGTTGATAATGATATGATGAGTCAGGATTCAAAAATAATAGTTTCTTCCATCATATTTTCCATCAATCCTGTTTAGTTATATTGATTTATCTTGGTATAGAAGCTCATTTTATGATCATCTTCAAGCAAAGCACTGCGGATAAAATTAATGTGACAAAAGTCTGCTTACTTTGATTCTTTTGTTTAACACATTTGCTGAAATGAGTCAAAGAAAATAATCTGGGACTCTACGCATTTACAAAGTATTTTAAATTTATAAGAAAAACACTCTGATCAGAAATGTATCCCCTCGAACGTAATTTTATTAACACATTTTAAACGAGGCTGAACACCAGGTGATGTTTGAAAAAAGAGTGTGAGACTGATTTTTACGTAAGAGAAATAAGAATAAAAATAATTTTCATCGTTTTACCAATAAATATGTCCTTCATGATTTATGTAAAAATTATTATTGGTTGACACAAAATTGTGATTGAAGGTTATAATCATATTTAAGATGAAAGAAAAATTGCCTAAAAAACGAAATGTTTTTCACACAATTTATATTTCAATTCTAATATTTAAAAACTGGTTAGAATGTCTTACAACACTTAATTTTTAGTAACGTTTGGATGCTTGATATCATGTAAAATATGTAACTTTGTGAAGAGGTACACTCCAGAATTTACATGTCTAACTGCAAAGTATTTTTGTTGCTCGTCCGCGAAATTTCCTTCGCAAATTTCTTACTTCCCTTTCCTCCTCCCCCAATTATTTTCTACAACACCTCTTTCCTCATGTCTATAGATAGACTTTCTAGGGTATACTATCTTGGAGCCCGTTTCGCGGGGAGATAGCTTTATATGCAGATCGTCCTGGATTTTGAATCTTTTCAGTACTTTCAAATATTAGATCTGTGACCTAAAGCAGGGCTCATTCCTAAATCATATACAACAAATGCATTACAAAGGCCACAGCATAAGATATACATTTTTTAACTATTTGAGTATATTTAATGGTTTTACGTAAAATAGTACGAATGATTTTAGTTTATTTTTTATTAACCTCATACTAGAAGCAACACGATGGCTATTGGCGATGGACCTCGTAATTTTGAGCCACGATCAAGTGGACGACACCTGAGCTGGCACCCCCTCTCCTAATATCCACACCACGCCAACGGGAGTACTTTGGGCCCCGAACAGATTTAACGTGCATCAGCCCCGGCTACACGGCGGGTCTTTGGTGGCCAAGGATCGAACCCACGACTGAACGAAAACCACCGGTCGCGAGTCCACGACATTGACCACTAGGCTACCGCGGCCCATATAGTACGAATGATACTGATTAGTGTGTTGGAACTCTCACTGAGTCATATAAAAATTTAATTTTAGGGGATTCGCGCTTTTGCTAAAAACTAAGTTTGCTAAAAACGTAAGTTTACGTGATCCGCAAACACTATGTTGATTGTGTATTAATAGATAAATCGAAATATGTTTCATACTAATTTAATTTTCTTTTATTAAAGGTCTCAGCGAACAGAGACGATCATCTGGAAACTCAAAATGATTCTGGCTTTTGAAATATTACTGGTCTGCGGTGCTACAATAGTAATTGCTGATTCTTCTGTCAGCGTTACTCTGAACGATATCAAAGAAATGAACGTCCATTGCGATTATCTGGACAACTGTGAGCAACGTTTTGGGGGAGGGGACGATTTGTCTTCTTACACATGCGACTGTCACAGTATTTGTATCGAATACAACACCTGTTGCATCGATTCAGAATATCGGAATGCCACTCGCATTCCAACCCCCAGAACTGACGACGAATGCCTCCGTGTCTATGGCAGGACTGATCTTTCTGTGTACATGATCGACAAATGCAAGAATAGAGACATACCTTCAGAGCCTCTTTGCGAAAGTAGCGCCGAAGAAAGCAACGATCCATTCCTAATGATTCCCGTCACGAGTTCAGTAACTAGTAAGAATTACAAGAACTATTTCTGCGCTCTCTGCAACGAGAATATTAACGAAGACCAAATAGTTTTCTGGAACCTCCGGCTGACTGGAAAAACGCAGCGAGTACAGGATTCTACTATGCCAAATATGCTGTATAACACAACGCTCAAATCTTGGGTCGTTCTTGAAGGTGATGGATCTTCCACGGCCATCTCCGTAAAAATAGAGCCTGTTAGCGTTCCTGAAATCAGAAGATGCAAACCGATAAACACAGCCTGTGCAAAAGAGTGGTAGGACTCTTCCGTGAAGGCAAAATGCGAGGGCAATTACATGGCAAGGATCGGATTCTACGAAGCCGATAATGTGACGATGAGGTTTTACAAGAATCCGCATTGCGCTCTCTGCAATTTCGAAGATCTGTCAAAACATCAATGCGAGGAAGGTTTTATTGTAATAAAGGAACATATTTTTGATAGTACACTTTTCGTGAAACTGTTCGTATTGACAAATAGAAAAAACAGGTGTGAACCCGATCAAGTGTACGATAGATTCGCGAAGAAGTGCAGGTGTAATTCGCGCGAATTTGACATGGAAAACGGAAAATGTGTGAGCAGAGCTTGAAGATTTCGGGTAAAGTAAACAAATTAAAATAACCTAAACAAAGAAACAATTATTGAAGATTTCTCACATACTCAACCGCAAATGCTTTAAAAGATGTAGCACGAAAGAATTAATTGAATTTTGTGGCTGTGTTCCGTCAGTTATATCGTGAACTTTAGAGCAATAAATAGTTTAATTTCACATCATGCTCTAATATATATATGGGATACATATACCTCATCTTGTCAATTTGTATGCTTATTAAAGTACATTAATGAATATTTCGAAAAGAAGTAAAAACACACAGTGTAATAAATTTGCGTTATTTCAAAGTAATTTTAATACAATTAGGTGAGAAATCGCTTACAGTGCTTCGAAGTTTTATTTTATATATCTACATATATTTCAGCTAATTTCCTCTCCTTGTATAAATCATCAAAATTGAAGATGTGTATGAAATTTTTCTTAAGGAAAAATATATCTTCTTAGAATATATCTCCAAATATGATCAATCTGTTTTGTATGTAGGAATTAAATTATCTATTTTTGTGTTTAAATATTCCAGTGGCTACTTGTTTTATCAGATGTGAATTCTGCTATCTCTCATTTTTTGTACGGAATCTAAATAAAAAGATATCTTTCGTTTCTGAGACTCTCTCTGTATTTCGGACAAACACAAAAAAGGCAAAATATACTGTCTTTTATATTAATATATAAATTTAATATATTAATATATAAATCTTTTTTTTTCCATGACCTAAATTCTAAAAAGGTAGAGTTTTAACTTATCTGTTAGGGCACACATATATATTTGTTTACACTCGCTTACTGTACATTTATGTGTTTTGAAAGTTTTAAATATCAACATTTCAGTAAACAGCGTATTAAGAAGTGTGTCATCATACAAGAGTATTCAATGGACTAAATGTACAGAATCATGTGATATATATCATAAGCAAACTATCGTAATCTGTGTTAACATATAAATTCCCTATATGCTAGTTGTATATATCTTGTATATGCACTTTATTTCGATTAATACATATATTATTATCATATTTCTTACATTATTCGGTTATTTATGTACGGTAGGAAATAATATGAGTATATTTTTATGTATCTATAGTCTTATTCTCCTCTTAATTGTGTCTCTAAAAGGTCTTTTGGTAAGCTAAGCCTATTTAAACTTTTTTCTGGTGTTTGTGTGTGTTTGTATGCTTATGATATAAGCATTAAATTATTATTTGCTTTAAAAAGGTACATTTTTGAACTGTTAACCTTCATTGAGTTATATTCACCTTTTTATTTCATTTAAACTTAATTTGTATATCAAATTATTTCATTTATAAGTATAGTTACGCATCATTAGATCATCATTTGATTCTAATATGGTAAAAATAAAACCTGGATATTCATTCTAGTATAGTAATTATCCTAAACCATCTGAAAAACAAATGGCAATAGTTAAATTGTTTTTATGCATTTCTGAATTATAATACCCTTCATGTATAAACACTATTTATAAAGCTGATTCTGTTTAAAAAATAAAGCAACATTGGATTTAAATATGTATTAAACTATTTTCTCTTTGAATCAAGATAAATAATTAAGCTGTAACAGTTATATAATAATATATATAATTGTTACAGCTTAAAAAATGACTTATATAATTGTTACAGTTTATTTATTATTTTATACTTTGAATTATGGTTTCTTACGAATTGAGTAAAGTTCCATTTCACTGAGGCCACTTGGAGAAATTTTTGAAATCGCGACAAGATGGCGCCAAAAACGGGTATTTTAAACCCGGTGCTTCTTGAAGCGAAAAAAAGATGGCGTCGCCTGTGAAAGACAAATTTTGAAACTTGATGGCGTATTCGCTGAAAGAAAGGATATACAAGCATCAAGTTTCATTTTAAATAATTCTCATCAGTATTTCATTCAAAAAACAAATACATCATAAAATGAAACTCCATACAATGTTTGTGCTTCCCAATAGCGCAAATTTAAACGTTAAAAACAAGTACTAACATATTAAGAATCTACAAACTTTCCTCAAATAATATTACTAAATTAAGATTTAAAGAAAAGCAGCGAAAATACTTTGTTTTTAAATACTAGAAAATCACAGTTAAATAAGGATGTTTTTATATTTATAACAAAATGTTTGTATGTAAACCAAATAAATTTGCAGCCATTAATTTAGCTTGTTGATAAAAGAGTGATTCAATACCTTTATACTACAGCGATCCCAATTTTCAATTTTTGTATTTATTTAGGGTGAAAAATATATAAAACTAAGTTTGGTGATAATTTCTTATCCAATTAAAAAGTAGTATATATAATAAAAGGAAAGTTACTTAAACTTGTGAAGCATAACACATTTCACAAACGAATGCAAGACTTGTTTACAATGCTGGGTATCATGTGGTCAAGTTATCAAGTGATCACAATATCACATGAATTTAGTCCATTACGAAACAAAAGACTCAAAGATAGAAATCATCATGCATTTTCGGACAATAATTACAAATATTTCCTATATATGTAGTTCTTACAGTTTCAAAGAGAGTAGTTGAAAGAGTGTTTTAGAGCAACAGCAGATGATGTGCTAGAAATTTAAATTCTAGCTTTATTTTTTTTTAAAACGTCAAATTAATGGAGTTATATTAAAGAGACTGGACGTTAATTAACTTTAAAGTATAATTATAAATACATTACAAAGAGAGAAATTAAAGTTAACAATAAGTGAAAATCAAATACATTTTTAAAGAAATGGAAAAAAATTTCTTGTGATTTTCAGCGCATTAAATTTTTACAGATTTTATAATACTCTTTGTGATTATATTATTAAAATTATCTTTTTATATTTTTGCTATATATTTACTAGACAGTTTTAACTTGAAGAATTTAATTTCATATGCGCTTTATATAGATTAATGCTACAAAAAAAAATGTTCGGAAGTGAAGAAAGAAATGGACATTTTAGGAATTTAGGTGTAAAGCCCACATAATCAACATATATAACTTACCCAAAGCAATGAACGAATAGAAAGTTGTTTTTATATCTAACTCGGCCATTTTAAGTAAATCAAAATAATTATTCTTCCCTCAGGTAACTTATCTAGAATTTAAATGGGTTTCCAGTTGAGAGTAGTATTAATCACGGGCCATACACATAGTTGGAGTGGAAAATTTATAATGAAAATCAGCTATATTGATGCAATTAAAAATGAATTACTCTTACACTGAATGAAATAGTAATACTTCACTATTTCATTCAGTAAATAGTATCGAATACTTTATTTCTACATCTGTTTTTTTTTTCCTGTTAAGGATTCCTTAGAAATCCTGTATACGTTCAGATGCTTAATTAAGCATGTTTATTACGATGTTAAAAGAATAAATAACCGTATTTAAACTTTTAAACATTCACTTATACAGTTTACAACACACGAAGCTTGTATCAATAAAGAAAATGCCTCACATGAGAAAAAAAATGATGACGTGGTTAAAATACGAAACATATATAGGTTTCACGGTATTTGAACTTTTTCAATTGTGAAGAAAATTTGAATCATGAAACCCAAAGAAAAGTAACGATAAGTATGTAGTTTCTTTAAATATGTTGAAATTGAAGAAGATCGCTTTCTATTTAAAGGTATAAAATAAAATGAACGGTTAGAATTGTTGAATAATTTGATAAGTTTTGCCTAATTTGTTATTCTTTTTTTTCAGTATAAAACATTCCGAACCAGGGACACTTTTAAATTAAAAACAGTGTTATATTATTCAAATTCCTTTTTTAACTTCTGTAAATTTTATTAACTTCTGTTTCAAATAGCTATATATAGTGGTTTCTATATGAAACAAAACTTGATTATAAAATATTAAAAGGCAGACATATTTGTGTAACATACTGTGGAAAACAGGCTTAATACTTTTTTTAAAAAAGATAAATTTAAAAATATTTATCCTGTAGCTTATAAAATTTTTAATTGTAAAAAATAATATTTTCCCCTTTTAATCAAACAAATGCATAAGCAGAGTTTCGCTAAGAAAGAAACATCGCGAAAAAGGCATTGAAAAAGAATTTTGTCTCAAAACAATTCAGTGATTGGCGTCACATTCAAACAGACACAAAATTGTATAAAAACAAATGATGCATATTTATGACGACAAACACGAAACATAAAAACACAAAAATCGCCTACTAATGCTTTCATTACGTCATGAAACCAAAAAGTGAAGATGGAATGATTTCTTGGAGAATTTATTATTCCACGCCTGTTTTTTAGAAAAAGAAACTGAGGTTATATTTCCTGAACAATGTAGAAATATTATTACTTTATATTCTTTGCATATTATTGTTACATTTCTCAACTTGGGATAAATTCAGTTTCCTAAGATTAAGACAAGGATAAAACATTGTGTCTCTAAAGATTAAAGTAAATTGAGATATTTATTGACTTTTTTATTATTTAGTGTTATTGACCAGTTATAATTCTTCACTTCCTCTGGTAGTTTTGTAGAATTATATAAACTTATGTATATTCGATAACAATTACACTCTTCCAATAACATAAAGCTCTCGTTTTATTGTGAGAATAATAATCCTAATGATTATTCGTGTGAAAAGATTATTACAAAAGATTTGATTTCTCTTATTACGTACTTTTGCAACCGTACCCGCAAACTTCTAACATGTGGAAAGAGACGCGGAAGAATTCCTATTTAAAAGTATTAGGAGACTACAGAGTTTCCACCGACAAAATAAAAGATTTTCTGTTTTAAAATCGTTTGGCGAAAGGAAAGGTTTTGAATAAATATTGCTTAATTCTGTGTTTTAAAAAAGATTATATTATGCATAAGAGTAATGGATTGATTAAATTAATTTAATTTGTAGCCAACATTGGATGTCTGTATGTATTTTATCCTTATAAGAACGCTATCTTTTTAAAATATTAGTTTATACCCTTAAATTTATCGAATTCAAATGGTTAAAATAATGTTGCAGGGAATAAAATGGATACGTTTCGTTATACCAGTGGGTTTTAATCTCTCAACAATACTTTCGAATTGAACACTATGTGAATTTAATAACTCTTTTGTTAGGTTTTTGTTTCAATTGTAGATATAGCAATTAGTTTATGAAATAAAAGTGGATATAATTTTATACACGAAAACAGGGAAAGGTCACTTTGAAAATATCACTTAAAATCTATTATACAAAATAATGCCAATTTTTAAGCTAAAGTTTAAATGTTACTCTATTAATAAATTCTTCCATAATTAAAACGTCATTAAAGGGATTAAGTAATGAAAGTTATTATAGATTCAGTTACGAATAGTTATTATAGACTCATTTTATATATCAGGAATAGTTATTATAGATTCATTTTATATATCTAATGCTATTTTGATAAAAATAATTTTAAAAAAGTATTTAAAGTCCTCAACTACGCTTCTCCATACAACTAACCAATTTCTACAACACGTGCATGAGAACGGGTCCATCTCTACAAAATGTGCGCTTAGCGGTATTTTCATGAGAAATTCCAAGTATAGATGTAAATTTTGATCAAAAAAAAAAATTCTTCTTCAGAAGAATCATAAAAATACATTTTTGAAGATTTCTACACAATTCAGGGTCAAACAACTGTCCTTTCCTATTTTGTATTCAGTTTACTATATGGAACTACCAGTTCACTAAGTAAAACATTTACGTGTC
>BMAW01024759.1:0-43480 GCA_019974015.1 Nephila pilipes
TATACATACAAATTATATTTACATTTATATACATACAAATTATATTTTCATTTATATTATTCAAATTATATTTACATTTATATACATACAAATTTTATTTACATTTATATTATTCAAATTATATTTAGATTTATATACATACAAATTATATTTAGATTTATATACATACAAATTATATTTACATTTATATTTCTCAAATTATATTTACATTTATATTATTCAAACTATATTTACATTATATTATTCAAATTATATTTACATTTATATCTTATACAATCATTATCCTGCTTTAGAAATCAGAAGAACAATATATTGGAACCAATGAAGAAACCCGCTTTTCGCGGTCAAAATTGAATTAGAATTTAAATATATTTCCCGTGATCCCATACACTCTCACACCACCTCGTCAATTATAATGTTACCTCGAACATTTCCATTATCCAATAAATAAACTTTTTGCAACAGGAAATAAAACGCTGCTTTTTTGAAGCAAACCACATCTACACCAGAATTACTGAAAATATATTGCAGTGCAAATTGTTGATAGAATAGGTAATTTTTTCTGTTAAGGACGAAACAAACTCGCTGCTGATTCCATAAGTAGTTTAAAATTCAATTAAAATGATAATTGAGTTTAAATAAACTCCATTAAAAGAAATGTTATTAATACAACGAGGAATAACACTGTACAAAATAAAATTATAACTATGTTACAGAATTAAATTAGCTTTCCACTCTAATCGTGTATAAAAAGCAATTGATGGTATCCCAAACATATTTTTTCTCTTCTTTCAGCAAATAATCTCAGCAGACTTCTCCACTTTTGGGTCTAACCAGAAGTTAATGTCTGTTTATACTGCCTTCTAAGCTGCGTGATGAGAATTTGGGGAAGTAGGAGGGAAAAAATTCCTTTTAAGGAAGTTGCTTCACGTTCTAACTGTTATCGAGTAATCTTATGAAGAAAATGTCAAGAGGAATACAAAAACTCTTCTCCGCTTAGAAATAAAAGTGATTGCGTCCCTCTGAGTATTCTGCTCAGAGGAAACGGCTAATAAAATAAAACTCTGTATAACTGTGGTACAATTTGGAGATCTGTCCGATTAAGAATTAGATGGGAAATTGATATGGAATCCGTTAGAATGGCTACTTTTGCAGCAAAGAATTTCAGAAAGATTATGATGTAAAATATGTAATGAGCTGAAACTTTTTTTTCTAAGTAAAATACTATTTTCCGTATATTATACTTAGAAGAGTGCTAAAATTCCAAAATATTATACATTTAATTCTTTTTATGAGAAGAATTTATTTGTATATGCATCACAGATTTAATTTAAAAATTCAAACGATTATTTATTGTTCATTTAATCATTATTACATGTTTAAGGCCTTTTTGAAAATTAAAATTATTTTTAATTGCTTTACAGAAGTTAATAATGATCAAATGCATTATATTAAAAAATACTGCACGTTTATATAAAATCCTGTTTCACAGATTTATACCAAAAAACAAAATCACAAAATGAAAAAAAAAAGTATTGACTCTGTGATAATTTTTCATCATTATTTAACCCCCTGAAAGTGTAATCAGATGCAGAATATGTTCTAAATTCCAATTGATGATACGTACAAGAATGACAACACACTTTATTTTCTATGAAAGAAAAAATATATCAGATCGCTTTGTTTTGATCCCTCTTATTTTAATTAATCCTATTTTATGTACAAATAATGAAGCCTTAGCTTACCAAATCGCTTCTTTCAGATTCAAAAACTTCTCAATTACTTTCAGTTCGACTTCTATTTTTCTAATCAAGGATCACTTCCAAAAGCTGCCAATATTTACTCCAATCTACAACACCTAGCAGCTTGTCGCTATCCTGTCATATCTCTTTTCTTTTTCCTTTCAATTCTGTTTCGCTTATATGTCATTCTGCCAATAATTCATTTAACTATACTTTTTCTTATCTTTATCTGATTTTTCTAATCATGTTTCACTTCGTTGGTAAGGAAATTTAATTGTATTAAATTCAAATTACCAAAATGCACATGGTTATAAAGAGAAAATCGCAAATATCCCAATATTGCATGACGATCAAAGTAATTCTAAAACTTTTCTTAAAGACTCAAAATGTGTCCATATGAATATTATAGAACAAAGTTTTATTCATTTATTTTACATTATATCGATTACAATATCTTATAAACTTGATCTTGTTTGACACATACTCAAAAATACTGCGTTTTTCCTTAGACAAATAAAAATAATTAATATAGAATAACAAGGAACTGAATTTGCTTATTTCTGATTGAAACATTATTATTAATACTATTTATAATTGTTTTCTTTTTATGAAATTTAAACACTAGTTTTAATTAAAAATGCGTCCTTTTAAATCAACACTGATCGTTACTAAAAAACGCTTTGTTCTGTTTTTATATTCCCTACTTAAAATTTCCTATAAAGTGTGTAATGTATGACATACATTTTATACAAATGGATTGAGCATTAACCTGTAAACAAATAAAATAAACACTATAGTTATATACAGTTGTGACGACATATTATTCCTATTCGCTTCTTGTGCCATAGCTAAACTCAATGGACAAACACTAAAAATCAATAAATCATTCAAGAAGACGCTACACAGGATTAACACACTATATTTATCGACAAATTGCTGGTATAACGACAAATTTAACCGATTCTCCCCAAATATCGCCTTAAATATAATAATTTTTTCCACCAATATCAAACTAACAGTCTTACCAATGCCTTATAGTTGCGTCTGTCTCGACTTCTAAACTTCATTATGCAGCCGATAACTTGTAACAATTCTCCACCCCATCTTCGACTCTGGAACAATTGCCAAACGCTAGAACCACTCGACCTCTATCGTGTGTCTCAAGCTTAGCTTATATATTTCCTATCTCCCTCGCTTCACTTTATTTCTATCTGCTTGTAATTTAAATATTCACGTTTCATTTTGGGATGGGCAAAGGTTGTTTAGGTAAAGAAATTAATCTCAAGTAAAAGTTACCAAGGTTAGGGAAGAGAAAACCGCGAATAGCCCAACGTCACATAGTGACTTGTTTTGATTACTTGTGATTGAAATATTATTGTAATTTCAATTTGCTTTGTTTTTTTAAAAAAACTGAATGCTATTTTTACCTTATTAAATAGAAGAATATATTTTACCTGAATGAAAGATTTCAAAACAAGCAGGAAGAATATGAATAAAACGAACTCTTTCCTGGTTTGTTTTGGATTAAATAATGAACAGTTTTATTTAGTATATTTATTCTAATCATGGGATATTTTTACTAAACGTAACACAATACAACTGAAAATTAGAAACTCATTTTCTAAATGAACTAATATTAAATTTTTAAAAGATTAATAGAGATAATTAATTCATTAATAATATTTTGATTTTATAAACTTAAATTTTGGAGAAATGTTATTCTTTATATCAATATTCTCTCAGCAATGATCGGAAGTGAATTATGTAAGTAATAGAAATAATTTTAAAAACATGTTTCCTACATTTTTATTATATTTTTGAAATTTAAAAAATGAGGTTTTTAATAAAGTTTTCTTAAGATAACATTTGCATAAGAATTTGATATATTGCTGATTTATCAATTAAATTTTATTCGCAATGAAAGCTAAAACTAAAGATATTTTCTTTCAGAAGAAAAAGTGATCTTCATGAAATTTAATTAATAATGATAACAAGAGAAATTGTAAAATATTCTCTGCTTATTAATATTGAGCATTTTACTGTGGGAGAAATTAGCACCTCTGGCTGAAATCTACAGAAACAGAACTTTAAATGCCTCAATGTGTTTTATATAGAAGAAATAAAGCAAACAGATTTCATTATATGATTAAATATTAGTTGTGATACCGTAATGAAGAAAGTAGTCTTCAATTGTAATGTAAAATGACTCAAATTACAAGTAAAATAATAATTTTATTCAAAATATGCGACGTGCGTTCGTCAATGCTAAGATTCTGAGACATTGGACTCAAATAATCCTCAACAAGAAACATTCAGTTAAGAAAACCAAATTTGTGTGTGTGCTTCTATTAGATGACCATGTACAAATGTCAAACAGTTGATAACTCGAAGTCCTCATTTAAATATTGTAATTGAAAATTCTACTTATCTCAAGAAGAGTCCAGCTAAATTTGTGTCAGGAACAATACTAATACTCTAGGTCCAAGTCAAATATTAATTATTGATGAATTAACATTTTAATGGTAATCCTTATGCACTAAGCTGTCGCAAATCTTCTCTCTCGTCCCAACACTTTCACAAAAATCTTTAACTCATCCTTTTATCATTCTTACTACACTTCCAAAGTACAGGGTACAGCTCACAAAGCCCCACCTCCCTCCTCTTAATTTCAGAATAAGTGCAACCATAATATAAAAATGGGATCAATGTATAGTATAAAATGACTATGCTAAACTAGATGAGATTATTTGCAGCTCTAACTGGTGAAAAACTAAAAGGTAATTGTTGAGACCTCAACAGCGATACGGGATACGAGAAAAAATGAAATACAAAGTTGTACAGCATCATTGACTTGGAACGAAAAGTTTCTTGTGGACATTTATGTTCAAAACAGAATACTGAAAAGGCATATGTGTTAGTCCATAATATATAAAACTATGACGTCACGAAATGAAGAAAAATATTACTATTAAATATTATAATTAAATATTAAATGAAAGAAAAATATTACCATTTGGACGAAAAACGCACCGGCATCACGGCATAATGATATTTCAATTAGATGGGGCTGTGATTTAAAACCCGCGAGGGCATCCCTGTACTGATTGTTTTTACCTGCGAAGGATACAATATGTAGACCGAACGAAATCGCATTGCAAAACGCATTATCTCCACGCAATTTGCGCATGGTGATGAAATTAGTGCATTATTCAAATAGGTATATAATACCTCACTTGTACACCTAAAACGTATATTAAAGAAATGTTATCTTGGGACTTAATGATAACGCCCGTGGCCATTGAATTACTTTCCAAACCATTGAATAAGTAGCCGACCTGGATCAGGCAGATCAGCTCATGTAGAATGTCAAATAATATCTGAAGATGTATTATCATACGTCCTCACATATACGAACAACAGCATAAGGACGATAAGCGAAAACCGTGGCCTCTCAAAATAACATGTTTAGGAATTCAAAAGGAAATGTCTGATGAAGTGAACTGAAGTTCTCATCCATACCAGTCAACAATCCATCATCCATTACTGAACGGGCATGCCAAGAGGCATTCATATTTAGCATGAAATAAATAGATATCCAGTCAGCATTATTGGTACATACAGTGTGGATAGATACCGCCTACGTTTCGAGAAATGAAATGTACAATAAGCAGAACATTCTTTATTGGGCGCTCAGAACTCCTACATGTTCTGTCGTTGTTTGGCATGAAATACGATTTTTGAACGTTGTAATTTTGAACTAGGGTCAATTGGCGAGGACCTGGTACCTATATCTCCAAACATCCACACCAATACAACGGAAAGATCTTGGACAACGAACAAATTTAAAGTGCAACACTCCAGTTATACGGTGGGTCTTTTGTATCATAAGGCTTGAACACAAGATTCGACGAACACAAAAACGTTGCTATTCCACTATACTCTCCGCTAAGTTACCAACGTCAAGCTGACTCTAAAGACTCGTCGTCTTCACTACCATCTTTGGGGTTGATGCACTTAAAATCTCTCGAGGCCCCAAATCTTCATGTTCACGTGATGGGCAAATTTCCAGAGGTATATACCAAGCCTCCTCACTTCACCGAGGTTCACAGTTACGAGCTTCATAGCCAATAGACCTCATATTGCTTCTAAGCGAGATATTAATAAACAATAAATCTTTCTGTTCTGAATTTTCCATCATGTAATATTGAACAGTGCCTCTTTTAAGTTTCTTAATTATTAATCTGATTCCCATAAAAAATTCATCGGCCGTTCCTTTGCTGGTGCTTTCATTCATGTTGATTTTCAAATCACCTACTCTAATGTTAATGTATCAAATAAATTGAAAGAAATAAAATAATCTGAAAAAAACAGTTTTTGTTAATCTTCATTAATATAAAATATTGAGGCCATGAAAATTCATTTCAAATTTAAAATGAAACTGAAAACAAAGCATTTAAAAATAGAAAGCAATTTACATAAAGAGCACTAAATGAGACCTCATTATGGCTTAAAATATAGTTCCCTATAAAACTAAACATTTGCTTCTCACAGAGATATTTAATAACTAATTATCTTTATAACTCTAAGCTTAATTATTAGAGAAAATTATTGAAATTAATGAGATTTTACAGTGCTGAAAGCAATCGTTATATATATCAGCTTTTAAGCAACTCACATAAGGAAACTCCCAGTTAAGTTGAAGTAAATGTTGTAAATGATTATGATAAAGATACACACTTCAATTAAATTGTATATTACTAAGAACCAGAAATGTAAGCTATTTCAATACGCACAATTACCATTAATAAAAGAGCAACCCATCCCAAAGCAATACTTGATCTCTCTCTTTTGCACATCTAAGCGTTATTTTGTTTTTGACTTCTGATGAGCTTCGTTAAACTCTAGTCACGGTCCATCTTTCTTTTTCTTTCTAGAATTTTGAAAGGACGCGAGATGTCTTTAAAATTTTTATACACAGACAAGCACGAAAAATGATCTTCAGGAAACTCATTAGGCGTAATGCGGGAGAGATTCAGAATTCGATTTAATGACTTTTAATTATATTTGAGAAGATATTTTAATACAATTAGGAAGAGTGACTGAGAACTCTTCGTGTGGAAGTCAGTGAAATTAGCAAAACGAAATTTCAATACCCCCCTCCCCCACAAAAAAAAAAAAACCTTCGATCGTATGATAAAAAAAAAAAAATTATATTTTTTTTCAAAAAATATTATATTAAAGTTTGTGCGGCAAGTATTGCCTCCCATCAATTTATTTCATTAAAAGTGGTACATTAATAAGCATAAACTTAATTTACAACTTGAAATGTACTAATTTTGTATTGAAATATACATCTCGTTGGTATTAGTGGTAACGATAGAAGAATTGTAGTAATACAAAATGAAATCTATCTCATTCTAATGAAGTGTTTCACGTTTAAAACCATTATGAATCCCTTAAGTAAAAACATACTTGCATCTCAGAAAAGTAATTAATTGTACGTTAATTAAGATATTAATGCAACAAATGCTAATTTTGTTTTGACATTATATTTGAAAATAGTAATCATTCAATTATATGTTCTAAATGAAATCTGAGATAATAATCTGAACGAAACAGGTATTATTTAAACAAAAAATGATTAGAGTTATATCTTAAAGTTTTACACATAAATATATAAATCAAGTAAAATTCTTTCAGTATTTAAAACAATGTTGGAGATTTGTATAATATACTAATGGATATATAAAATTGTAAAATATAGATGAGGAATTGTAGTGAATTTTATTGGTGCAAAGGCTGAGTAAACTAAGGTTTAACATTTTTTAAAATTAAGAAAATAATTTTTCCAAATGAAATAAATTCATCTTTAGAGTTTATTTATGTACCGTACAGTTTTACAAAATATTTCAATAAATTATACTGTCTTAAAATTAAATGTTTAGTGAAGTCAAAAATGCTACTGTATATATACAAAGCAGTCGGTCATGAGTGGTTTTGTAAAAAAAAATATGTTTTGTGGATAAGCTATTGTAAATAAAATTATTTTAAAAGGTAACATAAAAATAACTATTTGGCAAATAGGAATGTAGTCTACATTATTCAAAACAATTATTGAATTGCATTTAAACATGTGTAAGACTATGAAATACAGTAGGTACTTTAAATAATTATAATAGTACTTCTTACGCTACTTAAGTAAACTAAAGCTTAGAAATGCTGAAGCTTGCGTCGGAAACCAAAACTCTCTAAACACATAATTACAGTTATATACACGATGTTTCAGATGGATATATAAATTTATTTGTTACGAAAATAAAAAAAAAATATTCTGAATATAAATTGATCTTTATAAATATACTGTTGTAAAGTATAGCTATTAAATAGACTGAAGCAACCCACATTATCATAAAGTTTTAAATAACATCTTGGATCATCGTAAAGATTTAAATATAATTATATATAATCGAGAGAGAGAAAGTCAAGTTTAACATGGGCTAATATGTGGTTTTGAAAAAATAGCAACAACCAAAATGCGTGGGCATAAAATAATTGATAAATTAGACGTCTAAAGTTGTCGCTTTCATTAATTAGCTCCACAGCCATCTAAAATTCTAGTTAAATGGTCAAGAAGTTCAAAACTCCAATTGAAGGCACATCGGAGTAAGATAAGACAATGTATTAGCACTCAACACAGAATATGAATAAGATCTTTCTCCGGAATCCCTCTTAACTCAGCTAATCTTAGTTTATGTACAAATATAGATCTTTATCTTACCAAATTACTATTTTCCAAATTCAAATAGATATTGATTACAACATATTAGACTCCTGTTATTCTTATCAGAAGGTACTTCCAACTACTATCATTATAAATTACGAATATTCCCTCAATTCTACATCTGTCAGCTTGTAGATATAATCCATGTATTTTTTTCATTCAATTCTGTTTCGCTTATAAATCACTATCCTTAATTCAATTCATCACACTTCCTATCTTCATCTAATCATGCCTAATCAAGTTTTAATTTCCTTGACAAGAAATTGTTTGTTTTAGTTTAGTTTCTTATAAACGTCCTACTAGAAGCAACACGAGTGCTATTGGCGACGGGACCACGTAATTTTGAACCTCGGTCAATTGACGAGGACGACACCTTAGCTGTCACCCCTCTCTCCTAACTTCCACTTCACGCCAACGGGAGGACTTTGGACCCCAACGGAATTAACGTGCATGAGCCCCGTCTACACTGTGGGTCTCTAGCGGTGAAGGATCAAACCCCCGACTGAACGAAATCCGGCGAACACGAATCCATAACCACGACCACAACTTCTTGTCCGCCCATGACAAGAAGTTGTAATTTTATGTTATTCAAATTATGAAAAATGTAATCAATGATAGTGAAACGAAAATAGTGAAAAGCCCAATATCACATATGTAGTGGCAATATTTGACGGGGTCATTAATCGATTTTTGTGTTGTGGCTATTTATGTATCAAATAATCATTATTTAGTCTTTCAAAGTTTGCTTTTCGAGACTAAAAAAAATACGGTACAGATGTCATTTAACGTACCTTATCTTCACTTACGGTTGAGGACCAGTTTGTTCTTCATTCAATAAGTGTCCACCGATGACTATATCGGATGGATTTATGTTTCCGGACCAGCCTGCTTGCCTTTCAGCTTAAAATATTTTAGAAGAGTGGAAACGTTAGCTCATATTAAAGGGAAATTAGAAACGCCAAAGACAATATTTGTTATTTATTATTTTTAAACCTTTTCATATTCACCATTTAGAGGTTTAAGCGTTTCTTTCAGAGTGCCTTGACTTTTCGAAGGCAGAATGTAGGACTCAACATATTATATTTTCAATTTTTCACATTTCGCGTTACTTCAATCTATGGCTGTCTGAAACCCAAACGAAGCAATTTTAACAACTGCAATTGACATCATTATGTGCGTAAGGATCAATTAAAATGCCGAATAATTTTTATTTAGATATGTATCTCAATTAATTTTTGTAATAATTTAAATATTCGATACATTTTCGTAATTACAGTCTTTTGAATTAGAAGCAAATGGAGTTTCATTTACATCAGTTTTAGTCTGCATGAATTAATGCTATATAATAGAACATGGATTTGACATAAGCTTCAGGGAGTTTGCTGCGATTTTCAGAAATCAGATTGCCTCAACTAAAATTTAGTGATTTTTAGGCGTATAAAAATGATTTGTGTTTTTAAACAAATGCATATATTTGCGATTCTTGAATAGAACAATGAGGTTTTGTTGATATGTGACATCACCCAATTTCAGGTCAATATACAATGATATAATGCAAATTATATTTGAATTTCGATAAAGATAATATGTCTATACATTATAATTCTGCAATAAAACTAATTATGAACATTCCCGAAGATTGTTGTATGTATAATAAAATTTCATTATTTGTTGGTACACTCGTTTATACAATATTGTAAATTATTCTCTGATTTATGGCTTCTAAAACAATACAAATGTTCCCCTATTTATCTCTGTTGGTTGCTGGTTTCTGCACCTTACGTTGAATAAGTCCTCTTATTCTTACAGAGGACTAAAGAACTGAGGAATAACTATATGTTTAGGAGCAATTCGAGATGCATGTAGGGAATAATGTATTTTGTGCCATATTGCTCGAAAACTTATTTTTGAATGCATAGATAGAAGATTATGATTATCATTTGCTATGAAATGCGTAAAGAAAAGTCAAGAATCCTGGAATTTTTTTTTTTTCTGAGAAGAAGTTTAATGTTATTTTATTGGATGGTTGATGGATATACAATGGACATAGAAAATTATCTAACAAACATAGAAACGTATCTAAAAAGTCTACTTTCAGCAATGGAACATGAAGGCGTAAGTTTACATGTTGTCACAATTGATGGAAACTTGAATCATCAGACATTTTAGATATTCCCAAATATAATAAACAATATAGTGCAACATAAATTTTTCTTTCATCAACAATAAATGACACTAAAGTCTATGTCTCTTTAATTCAATTTTTATAAAAATAATCTATATTTAATTATATCAACTATATCTGTTGGAGCAACTGTTGCGAATCTTTAAATAAATAAGTACTATACTGATATGATTTCTATTTTCTCCTCCTGGCTTCATAGCATATGTTTATATTCGAACCTCTAATCTATTATTGTTGCTACAGTTTTTTTTTCCTTTTTATCATCTTCTTCTAGATACCTTCTTTTTCATACAACCGGCTTTCTATATTGCTATTATATTATCTCACTGCACCTTAATTTAAATATAAACTCTGCTTTGCATACTTTAGAAACTGAGTTAACGGAATTAACTAATTCTAGGAAATGTCCATAAGGATAGTTGCAGGTAAGTAGGCGTCTCTAACATTAAAAGAGTACTTACGTTTGTGTGCATGATAATGATCTCCAAGTAATCAATCTTAATCAAACGCTTATGAATCTTGTATAACGTCCCTAAATTTATCAAATTTCTTTTTCCGTTAAGAGAATCAATGCATGTGAACAATGATGGGAAATTCTAGAAACGGATGTTTGAACCAGATTGTTTTCAAATAAACATGACTTAAACTCTATTAAAATAGATAATGAGATTACATTTATAGAGTTCAGCAAAAGCAATGTTTTGTTGAATCAATGCAAAGAAGGTTTAAGGTAATTATGTAAACTAAAGAATATCCTAAATGGTATCAATTATAAAATGCTAGTTTAAGTATTTCAAAATAAAATGAACAAAAAGAATGTTCTTTTTACCGTTCAAGATTATGCCTTACTTTTATTTTAAAGTAAATTATATTTTTATTATAATTCATTTCTGCATACCTTATATGGAAATAATAAACTAAATATTATCATGTTCATTTAACAACTTATTCTGTGATTTAACTACGTAGTTTTGAATGCTTACTTGTTTTAATAGAACTACCAATGTACGAATATTTACTACATTCAATGTATTATACTCGTAATTTCGTTTTTGCGTGGTTATTCCATCATTACCTAAGATTTATGAATGAAGCTTTTGAAGCATCAAAAATATTGCAATGAAACCGTTTTCATCGAACTTGCACATCTGCGAACTTTAAATCATAACAATATAATAAAAAAACAACTTTTTTTCTCAGTATGTCATATTGATAAATTGTTATATATTTTGAAATACAAAATGTTCCAGCAAACCTCGTTTGAATCAACCAGCAGCTTCAAACCCTTCTTCCTTCTCCTTTTGATGCAATCCCTGCTGTTATTCTCCAAAAAGGATTATGAATCAAATAGATGGATGCTATTTTATTTTCACCATTAACCCCATTCCGTCGCGGAAATACGTAAAGAAAGAAAATTAGTATTCTTTTATTTATTATGTACCTAAATTTCATGTAGTATTATCTGTGCTCTGAAAAGTTTAATATTTATTGTGCGGTTCAATTAATTTTGAAATTTATCATGGAATGTTTCCCTTGCACTCAGAGGAATCTTAAATTATTTAAAGTTGTCTTTGAATGTAATGTTAAAGGATAGAATCTAAACTGGGAGAACTTTTTCTGACCAAAATTGTCCCTATAATAATAATATTATATTTTTATCTCACCAATGCATCAATTGCCTTAGGTTTATTACTTAATTCCTTTACATATAAATCAATCAGTGTATTAGGCATAAAATTTATTCAACTTAGGGTTTTAGAAAATCTAAAGGTAAAATAAATCTTAACGTTACGATATTTGAAAGGAAAATATTCATATTTACAGAATGTTTCTAAATTTTAAACAGACACAGAATGCAAAAGCTATTGAAATATTTTTTCTACCTTATATTAATTGTATACCTTTTCTAAATGCATATTCCAGCTACATTATTTATCAAGTTAATAAATTTTTTTTATATACAGTGTTAAGTTATTTCACTGATTTTCACAATATTAATCCCCCCCCCATTTTCTTATTTTTCATTACAATCATGTATTTAAATTTTTAAGGCATTTTTTGTAATCAACGTAATATTTTAGAATTTTTTTCTGGTTGCTTTCCATAATATTTTTGTTATTCCTGCGCTTGAAATATGGATTTAGATAAATAATGAGTTTAAAAATTCCACTCAAAATTACATACAGCTATTTTTTTTTTTTTTTTTTTTTACTTTTATTCGTCATACAAAATGGAAAAATAGTTGCAAAGCTACGCATAATTCAAACATAAATAAACCAATAACATAATAACAATAACACCTAATTGTGAGAAATACTATCAAAAATGGAGAAAAGAATTGCTTAAAATATTAAAAATTGTAGAAATAGTTGGAATTTTTATGTATATATATTATGAATATATATATATATATATATGTATGTATGTATATAAATTATAAGTGTATTTATTTGTTTGAAAATGATGTATCTTTTTGTCAGGAATGTATTCGAGTATTTTTTGTGTGTATTCAAATATAGTGAATATAAAAGTTTTCTTATAAAATTATATTTAAGGAATTTACTCATAGCTTAAAGATGAACTCTAATCACAATTATGTAAATAAATACTGAAAATGAAATAGCTATCTAGGAATGTTTGAAATCATGTTTTGAATGTCAAGACCTAAACCGAATTTCTTCGACATTAACCGAAAACGATCTTTTTTATTTTCGATACTGTAGTAAGTTAACATGTTTCGCTTACTATATGATTGTCTAGTAAATTTTGGAAGGACTGCATTTTAATAATAATAAAGTAAAATACAAGTTATCTACTTCTATTTAATGCTTAAGTCATAAAACTTGTATCTTAACAAAAGTATGAACGCAAATTGAATATTCTAATGGAAAAAGACTTAAATGCGGGATCACAGACAGATCTGATACTAATAATCTACTTTCATTAAATCTTAAATTTTATTTAGAGAAAAAATAACTATTGCATTTTAATACATATATTTCAAGAAACTGAAAATATATCAAATAAATGTATGTTTTTGTTGTGAGAGTAATACTGTTTATTAAACTAAAAATAACCTCTTTAACTCTATGCTATTTTGTATAATCTAACATGTATTACAACATTTGCAAAAAAGTTTTTGAAAATAATATTCTTTTATATTAATTTATTTTTAAACATTTAATAATGATAAAATCTGTTAAAAATTAAGGAGAATTGTATCCGCTTTTTAAAAAAAATCGCAGAAGGTAGAATTATACGAAATGGAATCCTACCTTACGCTGTAAAATGAGAAATAATTTTTGCACTATATAATTCTGTGATTGTTTTCACAAAAATATATTTTAGAAATTTTACAAAATTACTAAGATATTTTAACTCATTTATAAAATATTTTATTCACATCCTTACCCCAGTAGGTAAAATATCTATTCTATTGAAGGAAATATATTATTATTAGTAGTATTAGTATTCTCATTATGAATTCTGCACAAAAGGAAACACAATAATTAGAAGTTTTTTTACAAACTGCACAAACTGCATATTAAATACGGAAATAAAAATTTCGTTCATAATAAATAATTTTGAAATATTCAATTACTGTATCATGTTTATTATTATGTATAATGTTCATATTTATCGTGTTTTCCTATTTATATATATATATATATATATATATATATATATATTTCAGAAAAATCTATGTTATATTCGTTTCTACAATCAATGCACTTTTCAACACCGCTGAGATATCTTGACGTTTTAATAAAAATATTCATAGCATCTTAACTAATGATAAGTCTCAAGTAACTATTTTTATGTAAATGGAGTTATATTTTACGATTTTATAGATGGTTTTATATTGAGATTTATGCTCTCAGGAGTTGGCAAACGCAGAAAGAATTTCTGAGCTTTATAGTTAAAGATAATAAGCATTTTTTGTAAGATTTTGGGAAATTTGATAAATACTTTTCTGGGGGCTCAGATCTTAATTTTTTATTAAATTATTACGTTTTCCATACTTTTCACTTTTATTGTTTTCTCGAAAAAATAAATACTTTTTTTTCAGTTTTCTTACGATATAAGTTTTGATTTTATATTTCACTAAATATTTTTTTCTCAACGTAAAATTGTCTTATCTCTTAAAAGTAATTTAAATTTTCTAATCCTGCGTTCTTTTTTTTCTTTCAACATTGCTTTGTTCAAATCAAATTCAGAATGTAATATTCTATTTACATTTTAAAAACATTTTTCTCTGCATATTTCCCCCCTTCTCTAAATAGTTTTGAATTTTAATTTTTGAAAAAGAAATTTAAATAAATAATATCTATCGAGTGTGGAACACAGTTTAAAATGCCTTAAAAATATAACATCCTTTTTCAACAGCAATAATCATCCTTTCATAAATTTAATTAGGAATTTTGTTAAAACAAAGCCACTAAGCATCATCAATTATGCTAAGTGAAAATGTGATTGTTCAAGGTTAATCACCTCACGTTTCTATGCTAAACGGAAGTCAGTCAACTCGCGTAACTGGGAGGTCATGTTTGTAACTTACAACAACATTAGTCGAAAGTCGTTTAACAACAAATGACGCTATTACTCTTGTGTCAAATTTTCCAGGGCTTCTTTTGTGTCATCCCATTTATTTTCTCGTACTGAATTGACGTGAAATAATTGTCTTTTCAATTTTCGGGAACTGGAGGTCTGTTTTGAAGAATTCAATAGGCAGCTAAAATTTTGTTAAGAGACTACAGCACAATTGAGAATATTTTGTTAGTTTTTGCATTTTGATTTATTTATCATTAAATTCGAAATTCGAGTTTATTTCGAACGTGAAAAGTTGAAACAGCATTATTTAACCATAAAATTCAATTGGAAGCAAATCAAAATGTTTCTTTTTTTATTTTATGTCGAAAATTCAATTGTTGCTCTTTATAACACTCGTTAGAGAAATAAACAAATTTTAAGTGAATTAAATTGTGTGATTATTCAAGCAAAATGTAAAAATGTTAATTTAACTAATTTAGAAATTTTATTATAGAAGGCATTTTGCTTATTTTAAAGTAATTTGCATGTTTCAAGAAGGAATTTAATTTTTTCTGGTTATTGTAAGAATTAGTTGTTTATGATTATTATAATAATTGTAATTCAAAAAGTAATAAATATTCTATAAGTTTGATCCATTTTATCTTAATACTTCTTTTATATAAATATAATTAAGGAGATTTAATTGATTTCACAACTGTAAATTTTATTATTTTTTTCAATAAAAAATTGATATCAAATAAATAAAAAATAGTTCAAATTGTTTGGTTGATACTCTCTTCTTTTTAATCTGGTATTAAGTAGAAAGAGAGTACATCAAATATGATGAAAGTACATCATATATCATATGCTTATTTTAAATTTTTGTTTGAAAAAAAATATTTTTTTCATAATTAGTTTTGAATACAAATATTAAACAAAGAGACAGCAATCTTCATTAACAAACCAAATTCTTCCTCCGAAAATACAGTAAAAAAAACTTTGAGCAATGTCTAGACGCAGATTAATTGCAAAGTAGTGAATGCATGTTCACATTAATAAATTTTCGTAACATTCCAAAGACATTGTCTCATTATAACAAATTAATTATTTTTATTTTTAGGTGGTCATTAACATTGATAATATATTTTATTAAAATAATTTATTCTTAAAATTTTGTAAAGACAGGGATTTTGAAACACTAGAATTTCCATTAGTTCAGTTACCTTTTGCGACATTGTTGCCTTTTTGCTGTCTCAGAAAGTCATTAATTACTGAAATTTGTCTCCATAAGCATTTACATGTATAATTCAGTTGATTCCATGTAACCAATTTCATACATTCGGAAAAATACTATAATTACTTAATCAAATAGAAGCAATAATTTGCTTACTGCAGATTATCATTTTATAATTATCATTCTTTACATAAGGGATATGATAAAATTTTAATTATTATTAATCAAGGTATCTGGGTAAATTTTATGACGCATGTTTATTAATTGATCCAGTTGTACATAATATTGTAAATTACAGCTATTATTACGATTTTTTGTTGGTTTCATGAAGCCACATATTAAAGTAATCTGTAGTAGATAGAAGATACAGTTCGATCTACTGAGTTCTAAAATGATAGCCTATAAAAGTTAAAAAAAATGCTAGGAGATACGTGTAACTCTTTTTATTGACTATTTAGAGGGTTTTAAGAATTATAAATTTTAAAAAAATGTTCTATCTTCTGGATTTTTCATCTTAATTATAACATTACAATACTCCTTGAAAATAGTTTAAGTATACGATACTGAGGGTTACTTCAAATGACGCTTTCCTGAAACCAAAAAAAAAAAAAACAATTTTAATAACTGTAATTTACAATGTTATATACATGAAAATAAATTAATAAGTACAATAAATTTTATTCTGATCTTTTGGTTATTTCTTAGTAATAATTAATATTTTGTGATAACACCCATGTATGTAGTAACAAATACTTAGATTAAGTTTCCAAAATTAAAATATAAAATACAATACTTATAAGATACAAACATACAAGTATTTCACGCAAAATAAACGTAGCTACTAAGGTTTCACTTTGTTGACCTTTTCACGTTTCTCATTTTTTCACTTAAAATTTAAGAAATTCTAATTTATAATCGATTTCAGAGATTTTATACAATTTTTATATTCATTACTTCATTATAAGAGAGTTCTGAAAACTGTTTTATATTAAAACAATAATTTTTTTTACTTTACAAATATTTGAAGTTAGAAGTATAAGTTATCTTATAAACATTTAAATTTAAAAAACTAATTCTAACTCCTATTGAATGCTAATGTACAAATGGACGAATGAATTCATTTATGAAAAGTCTTGAGAGCAAAAAACATATTAAAATAATAATTGTTGTTAAGTAACTTGCTAATTTTAAACCAAACAACTTATCGATATAAATATAGTAATCCCTTGGTAATCCTGAAGATACCTATAAGGTTCACATTTATGTTCAATGTAATTATCTCTACGACAAAGAGAAACAGAGTTTTGAAAATTGTCCATGTTCACCATCTTCTTCCTTATTTCAGACGAGACACATCAATCACTGAGAAAGATAGCAGCATGGAGGTAGGGAGTGAATTCGCAGCAGAAATGCAGGTCTCCAGCAGATGACATCCAAGACAATCCTGATGGAACTAGACTCTCATTGCTCCGATACAGTTTTGACTTGGACAATTACTCATTAATCAACTAAAAATTTTAAGCACTTCAATTTAAAATTTTCTGGGTACCTAAATTTTGCATTAAGGGGAGCCGAATTATGGTTCACATTCATGTTTAATGTTCTTATTTCTATATTTATAGAAATTGTGTGGCAACGGCTGAGTTTTGTCATAAGAATATGCTATTTTTGAGATTCATTTGCATTTTCATAAGATATCTTTGTGTTTTCATGTTTGATAAATGTTAGTTTTTTTCTACTTTGCCTCTCCCTTTTATGAATCAAGAAATATCACCTATTACTAGCTCTTATATAATGTGCCGAAATAACTCCGGATTAGTGAAAACTTCAATTGCTGGAAAATCACCAATAATAACGTATTCATATAGCAAAATGTATGCTTAATTTATAAAATTTTATACAGTACATGCAAATAAAATTTCAAACATACGAAACAACTAACAGTAAGAAACCCCACTTTTCTATTAGCCTATATCATTTTATCTAAGTAGAAGGCAGAAAAAAGTTTTTTATGATTTATCAGCTAGAGTATAAACGTCGCATTACTGGACAGTCATGAAAGGTGATGTGATGGATTATAAGAGTACATATATTAAAACTCGAAATTTAATTGCTACTATAGAGTATTAAGACTGATCTGAAAATCCTCATAAAATGTCTCCCAATGATTTTATTTACATAATATAAATGTTTAAATTAATTTACTTATTTATCTATTATACCCTTAATTTGAGGTACATGATTAGTAAATAATGTACTAGGTGGTTAAAAGTACATTATTTCAAGACAGATGACGTTATGAAGGCAAATTGTTGTTATCTTTGGGTGTAGCAGTTTGCTATATGGAACCGGAACAAATCTGAAATTAAATAAGTTTTAAATGTAAATTAGTTTTGATTTGGTAATCATTTGCTGCCAAATTAAAGTTTAATTGCTGCCATGTCGAGTTGTCGACGTTATTTTGCTTTGAGTTGTCACAGTAATTGATACCTATATTAGGCATTGAAATCAAGAAAAAATCTAATAAATGGATATCTTCCGGTGAATCTTCCGAAAAGGTCGAGGTTGATCTGAACACAGGGAAAAGTTTGACGAAATCTTTTAGAGTAGCTAAATGCAGGATTAGCAGTAGAAGTTATTTAGTTGTCTAGTGAGTCATGAAAGAAACTAAAACAAACAATTTTCTATGCAACGAACACAATCTCTTGGAATTTCAAAGAACTTATTGAACAACTTTTGCACAATAAAAAATAATTTAAGAATGAATTACTATATATATTTTTCCACAATCTCTATCCGAAACATTCTATGATGATTAAAAACCAGACATTATTTCAAGAATAATATTTATCATTACTTCAAGGAGCTTATAGTAACTATGAAAGATAAAATATATATGTAAATTATCTCCTAAATCTTTCTAGACATATGTTAAACATTACGATTGAGAATCTAGTAATGAAATTTTTGATGCGGTAATAAAAGAAATATATTCTTTTTTACTAGGAAAAATAGAAATAAATTTAGTATATGCAACTTTTTGTAATGGACATATTTAGCCGAAAAATGTGCTAATTATTTTTAATAATTAATACTCAAATTATTCTTAGAAAATTTATGAGCTGAAATTCAAATTAGCATTCATATTTTAAAATTAAATAAACAATAAAACACATTTAAATTGAAGCATTTTACAAATGATGAAGTACTTAATATATTTTATACTAAATGTAATTGATTTTTGTTAAAATAAAAGTAAAATAAATATATGCTTATTAATCTCATCTTAATACTAATACACTTCAATCATGTGATTACATTTTAAACTGAAACTATGTGAATAGTTTGGAAGAATTCAATTTTTTTTAAAATTGAAATTATCTTTGTCATTTTTGTTTTAACATGCGTTAACGTAATTTTGTTTTTCTTTTAAGCTTTTAAAAAAGCAGAATTATTCCAAATGAATATTAATCAGTATAAAGTATACAAATTTCATGCTTCAGATTCTACAGAAGCAATAAGTATCAAGAAAAGAAAAATACCTTCTTGAAATCACTATACACAATTAATTTTCATAACCAAAATACACTTAAGTATAGAAACGTTGCAAATGTTAATAACAAAAAGAATAAAAACAGAAGATTGTATCATAAAATGCCATGAAATTCATTTATTATATTAAAGAAGGATATTAGAGAAAACGATAAATTATTGAAATAGAAAATAATGTTCTGTTCGAATATTGAAAGCAGACAATAAAATATTAAATTACATACATCTTGAGCACACTAAATGTTATTATTATAATCATAATGTAGTATTTTAATTTCCATCCTTTGAACCTAACATTATGTATTTTTTATTTTAACTCACACATTTTTGTTTAAGTTATTTTCTCAAAACTTGAACATGTTAGCAAGTGTTAATAATCCCAAATAATATGTAACAGATTTGTATTAATCTCAAGTCGGATCTATTCGACGGATAAGGGGTAATCCATTGCTCTCTTTCTATCCATATGATTTGGATTTATGATGTCGAATCTGTTAAGATCCTAACTCCATCTAATACAAAAGTCAACATCACATGTAAAAAAAATTGTATTCTATATTAGACGAAAGCTCCAGATGACCAACTCAATCGATTCTCCGGACTTTGAATTCCATTTTTCGGTTTTATTTTCTATACTAGTACTATTTGCTTTATGATTTACAGCTTTGTCTTCATTATTCCCATTTTTTTGTTTCATAATCATTCACAATTATTTTTCCATTATCATTCATAATTCTTTCTTAAAAATCATTCAAAACGTTTCCCTCAAATATATATTTTATCTCTTCTTCATATGCACTTACACTAACTTCTAGAAAACATACATTTTTCTTCAAATTTAGATTTTTTTTTATCTTTTTCGTATTCAATCACACTCTTTTCATATCATTAACTATTATTCATTCCATACTCCACTTTTATTTTTTTATTATTATAAAGGTGTCTTCTGAGCTAAAATATTAATATTTTATAATTTATGTCGATTTTACATTTTAAGATTTTAACCATCATATCCTATAGAATAATGCATATAAAAAGTTATTTTCTTTTCAATTATTTAACAAATTCTCTTCGAAGGTAGGTTGATACCATAACTGAAATGAATTTAAGAAATTGTTTCTTTACTTTAATAATAATTTTATTCACAATAATATTATTTCAGATATAATTTATTTTGTACATTTGTTGAAATTGTCTGGTAATCTTATTGATTTATACATTAAGAATTTTCAAATTTGTATGGAAAATTAATTAAAAAATAATTAAAGGTTCATAAAACATTGTATATTTGAAAGGTTATATTTCTGAAAATATTGTAATATCTTCAGAAAGAATCTATTATATCTTAAGAATTTTTATTGATTAATTTAGAAAATGATTTTCTTATGAGTAATTATTTGGGTGCTACTGACTATCCATGATATTATATTGTAATCGTACCTTTAGAAACTTCTTAACTTTAATTCGTATATAACAGTGTTGAAAATTATTTTCATAAATGTGAATATTTTTGTATGATACAGAGAATATTTGTTAGAAAAACATTTTATTACTTAAATTAAGAAATTATACACACTTAATACAATGTTGACAAAAATAGCTATTATTCCAGGATATTCTGAAATAAATTGAAGTAAATTTCAAATGCTTTATGATAGGAGTAAGATATTTCAAAATATATATTTTTTAAAGAACATGGTTTTAATTTAATCACAAATTTAATGCATATTTCGGGACCAAATTTTCACAATCTAATCAGGCATCCTTCCTGTTATATCTCAAATACTGTTCATCATATTATTCGTGATTGTCTTGTGTTTCAATACTATTATCTTACCTTTTTCAATTATCTGTTTTAAAATCATATTATTTGATGTTAGGAACCACTATACTTGTTTGTGTACCAAATTCCAGTATTACACCAAGATCATGCGTGCATTTTCCAAAAGGAATGCACATAGCTTTTTGTGTCTTCTTGACACTTCGTCTTTTTAATATGGCCTTCTGATAATAAGAAGTTAATTTCTTTATTGTAGATTCTTTCAAGGATGCATAACCTTTTCCACCTAATGAGATGTCTCGAGCTCTCGATTCCTTCACAGCATTCCGTAAAACAGTACCTAACCTTTTAATCATATGGTTCATGCATTCCTCTTTTTTTATTTTGATATTATTCCCATAGATATTTCTTTCAGATAAGTAATTGAAAGCTTTACAATCTTCGTCAGACAATAATGTAGAATATTGAAATCATAATGATTGCGATATTTCCCACAGTATCAATGCTGCCTTTATTTCTATCGAACCCGATGAACCGGTGTGATTGATATCACACTCATCTTTATGTCCTTCAAATCACATATCATATTCTGCACTTGACCTTCGAAGTTCTCTTTTTGTTTTGGAACAATGTCGACATACTTTGCATATGACTTCAAAGTCAATGACATAGCCAGTAAGTATATCGATGAGACAACCAGAGCCAATTAAAGATGTATTGCCTCGTCTCAACCAACTACCATCAAAAGAAATACTTATGTCGACAAATGGGACATCAGCAGGTTCTTCATATGCATTTCGTACTTCAGTATGTACTTCTTTTAGCATAGTCTTTGTAGCAATACCATAGGCTTTGTGAAAAGGTTTAGTACATTTGCTGTATGTCCTCGATGAAAACGGCAAGATATTTATGGAGATACAAAATTTCTTGATGGCTGAATTACCTTTCTCTATATTGCAGTATGCTTGTGTTATGCATAAATTGATATCAGGTTCTCTATTTGTTTGCTTTTCATTCGCTATTTTTACAGCACAGACTTTAAGAGCGCAAGAACTTTTTTGTCACATTCCAGGCACATCAGTTTGTCAAACAGTTTACTGGATTGTAGAAAGAATACAAATAAATTTCCAGTATCGGAACAATCAGTCCTTTCAACATTTAATAACTG
This sequence comes from Nephila pilipes, assembly GCA_019974015.1. NCBI lineage: Eukaryota > Metazoa > Arthropoda > Arachnida > Araneae > Nephilidae > Nephila > Nephila pilipes. The sequence goes on from BMAW01024759.1 coordinate 22,973, forward strand.
TTCAATTCTGATAGTAGGAACAGCAAATTTTTCTTATGTAGAATCAGCTTCATTATTAGCATCACTACATCAACGTTTACTGTTCATTTGCTTTGAATGACAACGCCGTTTTAGGCGAGGAATTTTTATCTTCAATTCCCAAAAAAATAAACAACAAAAACTTCAACAGAAATAATGATAAAAGAGTCTTGAAGAAAACTGTTTCTTTTTCTCAATATAAAACGTCCATATTACAATCAAAACACGAAATATCAGCAACAAATCGCTTGTAATGAAAGTTGTAGTCACAAAAAAAAGAACGCTAAAATGTTACAGTTATGATTAAAACGAAATAAAATTAATTTTAAAAAAGTATTGATAAAGAAAATAACATAAAATTACTGGCATCTCTAAAAAGGGGCGTGGTCAAGTCACACATTTTTTTTTTTTTTTTACACTTTTCAATTTCATTTTTGCCAACCTTCTCGTGCTCGTACATACAAAAGTAATACATTAATCAAAAGATAATAATTCAGAGAATAATTCTAAATAAAAATAAGAAGAAAGAATTTTTGCTGATTTTTGGGATACCGAGTCCCCTTAAAGATTTATTATACCACTCAAATTGATTTAAATTTGAGGTATAAGTTCAAAGTATAGTTTATGATCACATAAAAGTTGCATTTTTGTCACACACAGTAAATGCAAGAATTCTGATTCGAAGTTTAGAAACAAAAACTTCATAAAGTGTATGTTAACGAGTATGTAAGATGAAGAAAATGATACTTGGATATAAAGCAGCTTTAATTTAAGTTGAAAAATATATTTATGTTTAAAATTTATATTCGGTACAGCAACACTATTTAAAATAAATGCTAAAGATACTCAATCTATTGTTTCATACTCTTATTTGATGCAGTAACCGTGTAATGCATATTTATAAATAAATACATGATATACTCATTTTTCTACTCCACACTCATATTTGATACACAAATATTTTCAAAAATGAGTATGTGAAGTTTCCATTTTGAGTACGTACCTGTTACTAAAAACGATTACATGCGAGTCTTGAATTTAAATACGATGAAATCGGAGCTATTTTGAGTAATTAAAGTATTCGAAGTATTCAAAAGTGAGTACTTTGTACTCGATTTTGAATACCCGTTTTTCGCGGAGTACTTTCGTTATATTATTATTCTAGTTTTGTTTACCGTTGTTAAAATTTGCATACATTTATTCAAGAAAGGATGTGGTTCGAAAAAGAGCTTCCTAACAAAGAAGTACATGGGGGGGGGGCCTTTTGTTGACAATGGTATCAGCTTTATCATCATTCCTCGGCTAATGCCTTAAGCTCTGAATTCAACTGTAGACATCTTTTAATCCACCACCATGAGAGTATAAAACCCTTTTTTTTTCCCTACCTAAACTTAAAATGTTCCATTCAAATGGAGACTTCCAGTGCGTTCACTGTTGCTTTCCTCCTCTTGTAAAAGCTACTTCTTTTAGTTGTTTCAGCTTCCTTTTTCAATGCACTATTTATAGGATTGCGAACGAACTTCACCAAATTCGTCAAAAAAGTGCCATATCGGTATATATAAAGAAAATATAAAATTCCGAATGGTGAGCTCATTGCAAGATCAATAGGAAAACAACCCATCGTTTTCATTGCTCATTGGTTCTTTGTGTAATATTGAATCTAGTGCCCATCTTCTGCGAAACCTCAACATTACATGACGACCACCACTGGACGAGTGACCAATCAAATTTGAATTGGCAGCTTTTCCAATCATAATTCGCCTTCGAATTAATGTGGATTTGCAGATTACAACTTATAAAGATAATATCAACTCGCCTTAACTACACTATCTATCATAGAAAACATATACTCGCACTTGTTGAAACGCTATCGCATGTTAAAGGACATTTTTTTAATTGAATCAATGTGTTGAGGCACTGATTTCTATATCGAATATTAATTCCTTTTTATGCGTACTATGACTTTTACAATATTAGGGAAGTAGAATGCTGGAATGTCGTCTTATGATGCGTTTATTTTTTTGTGACATTTTGTCGAAGAATATAATTTTTTTTAAGGTATTTGATCTAAAATAAAGAACTAAAGAACTAAGGTATTTGATCTAAAATAAAGATTCTAATATGAATAGTAATTCGACTTTTATTATAATCGTTTGTTTTGATTTTTTTTCTTAACACTTACATCATTTCTGGATTTGAGTAATTCGTTGGTTTTAAATATAATTTCGAGATTTGGGGGAATAAATATTGAATAAGATTTGTGAAATTCAAGGGAAATAGCGAATTTACTTATCAATTTTAATCTTGGTATACCATACATCATTGTTAAGGAAATTGACTTACCGGATTAATTGAACTTGAGGTAATTAAAGACCATCATTACTAAACTCCCTTTAAATTCCTTGAATTAAGACTATTGATTCTAAAGAACCATTAAATCATTTGACTTAAACTATTGACTCCTTGTAAAGGAAGAAATGTTTGTTGACTTTTTTCTTCGAGGTAAAAGGTTTATGATAAAGAGAAACGTCTGGGTGTCATGTATAATGGTGAGCCAAATGAATATATTTATAAATTAAACTATCTTGTTTATTGAAAGAGCTAGTGTGACATTGTAAGAAATAATTTTAAAAGGAAATTTTGAATTTTGTCTCCATGATGATATATAGCCTTTCAGATTTTAAAGAACAAGATTTAAATTTAGTTAGGGTATACACTTATGAAGATAAAATTATCTTCACTATTGTTGAAGAGACATATAACTTTATTTTCTATAAGAGACTATAAGAAAACCAGTAACTGCATTTTCATTTAAGTAAGTATAAAGCCAAGAAACCAGTTATTCATTAAAATAGGTTCTCGTTTAGTAAATATGTTTACGTATCGATATTATTCATCACATATAATTGTCAAATGTGTTTATAAGAATGCAAAATTATTACTTATTATTTAATTTAATTTAATTTGATTTATTAGGAGGCGAAGTATAAAATCTATTTGATTAGAGGGAAAAATAAATTTATTAATTAAATAAATATAAGTTTCATTATAAGAAATTAAATTCGAGTATTTTGTACATTTAAAGTATTTACACCAAAAAACTTGAGATTTATTATGTTCACATTATAATATAATTTTAAGCGTATTAGTGTTTTTACTTCTAAAATTATATATAATTGCTGAGAATTTAGACTTCCTTCTTTTATATCATTTGGTAAACTAAATTTTAAAAAAAAAACTACTTAGGGTTTTTTTTTTTTTTGAGTTTTTTCAAAGTGCACTGGAGATTTCACGATCATAACTTTTTAGAACTTTATCGTACGATATTTTGAATGTAATTTTGGCAAATGTTTATTTCGTAAGACTTTAGATATTAGAGATATTTTACAAACCGTAACTAATTATTATTAATCTCAGCATTTGTTTTCGTTACATAAACTTTTATAATAAATTTCAAAACAAGCTTAAAATATTTGCATTAACAGCTCAAGTTAATGTTCGAATACTTAGCAAGTGAACAATAAACATGTAAGCCTTGAATAACCATTTATTCAGGTTAATTAAGATTCAAAGACACGGGCAATTAATTAGTCTGGTACGTTCGCAATCAATTTTTCTAGTCTCATCATACAGACTAACAAATATGAGAAATTTCTGCTTATATTCCGTCAGGAAGCATGCATGCATTATGAAAAGCAGAGAAAGCGTGACAAACAAAATTTTGTCCAGAGTGTAATAATAGCACATTTTCAGACATCTAGAACATAATAAATATGAATTCTAGAAATGTTGTTAGGGATACTTTCATAATAAAATATTTGCAAAAGAAAAAAAAATTAAAATAATTATATATATACCTAATATTATATTTATAATTTCCCAGATGAATAAAAAGAAGGTTAATATTTAATATGAGTAAGTACTACATAATAGCCTGGCTAAGTACTGGTGATTTTAGACTTTCAGACAAGCAGAACTAATTTTAGCGAAATGCTTAAATAGAGAAAGGGCTAATATTCAAGCAATGATTCTCAAAAAAAGCATTACGTTCATTTCTGCAAAAATTGATTCAAAAGTGTAACACAGTAAATATGATTTCTAGAAACATTATTGTAGGATCATTTTTGCAACAAAATAATTATGAGGAAATAAAAAAAATATAAAATATGTGTGTGTGTCCATACTAAATATATTTATAATATATCTGTTGAATAAGAATAAAAATAATAGTTTCAATAATTATAATTATATATACATATATATATATATATATATATATATATATATATATATATATAAACTTGTACATAATCACTTGAGTGTTTTTTGATAAATATAGAACTGAATGAATTACCTTTTTGACAAAAGATAATGCTCGAAGTCTAATTCGAAGTTATTATAAGAAATGCGTCATTAAATGATTTTATTCAATCATTTGCTTTGTACTCTAATAATATCTTTATTTATGTGACAGGAGGTGTTGTAAAGTCACCCTTTATCAGACGAATGCAATGGATTCCCAATCAGAAGGCAATAAATATCGCAAAAGAAGATTGATGCCACACATACTGACAACAACGATTTATTAAAAACATTTAAAAAGAAGTTATATAAAAAACAAGCATAAGCTGACAGCCTTACAACTAAGAACAAGAAAACGGATACAAGCAGAAGGAACCCGGAAGCTTTGATGCAGTTCTTCTTTCGAATGCTTTTCAGTGCTTCTTTAATAGATTGGGTAGCAGAAGAAATTTAGCTCACTTTAGCTTCACATAAATTAAGCTGGCTTGCCTTGCCAGAATAGTCGGCTCGTCCTCAAAGTGGTAGAATAGTAGTAGGTTGGAAACTTGGGTGATCACCAATCGCCACAGATGTATCAAATTATTCAAATTAATCGCCACAGATGTAGTATTTCTAAACAGCAAAATTTTCAATAATATAATCAAAATGAATTTATATTATTCCAATAGAAATTAATTATTTTAATGTATCTAAAAGCTTTACTTTAAGTAATGCGCTGTTGTGTGGGAGAAAAGTGACTTTCATTGCTGCTGAACGATATTAATTAATTTGACTTTTTGACATTATAAAGAAAATGGAATAACTATTATGCATGTGTATGTGTATAGAATCAGAGGGCGCGTGAAAACTATTTTTTATTAATGAATCGATTGAATATCAGAATTTCTTATCGTTATTTAATAATAAATACACTATTTTGTAAAACAAAAATTTTTGAACTATTCTTTTTGTACACTGTTTGAATTTAATTTAAGAACCGAAAGAAAAAGAAATTAAAAAAAATTCCGCAAAAAATGTGTAATTAAGTATTCAGATGTTTCCTTTTTTTTCTCCTACTCTCTATTTATTTTGCTTACTTGCACAAGTAAAATTAGTTTTATGCATTTTACTGTAAATTCATGTAATGGAAAAATTAGTTCTAGTTCATGACTACTATTTAATTCTGAAATAACTATTTTTTGTCTATAAAAGTATACTTATAAATTTGTCTTAATAAAAATTAAATCTTTATCTATATTATAAAAGTCTATGAAAGTTTGAAGTCGAAGGTGTTTAAGATACAAGGAACAAAACTATTATTTTTTCTCTGCGTGATTTGCAAAATATTTCAGTAATTTATATTCACGGTACTCTTATGAATGTTTTTCATATTAAATATTAATATAATATGATTTTCAATTGCAGGAATAAAATGTAATTTCCTATTTAGTAAAACAGTAAAATTATGTTATATTATAATTTCCTGTAACACAATTATTCAATAAACAGATCTAAAACTTCCAAAGATCAAGTGGAGCCATATATTAAAAAAAAAATTACGTTAAATACTTTAATTAAATTGTTTTTTTTTGTTCGTATAACCTTTTTCTTACAAAGATCTAAGTATCTTAAATTAATATAGATAGTATTTATATAATTTTTGCCATCAAAAATATTCTGTAAATATTATATACGAATAGTATACAGGATTTCAATCAAGGAATAAAAAAATTGTAAAAGAAATAAACGGAAGGAAAACTTTATCATTATGAAAAATTAATTACCCTAAAAATGACAAAAATAATAGAAAAAACAATTTTATTAGCATCTTTAGGTTTTCTAAATGTTTGTGAAGCGCGCCTCTAAATTTCAGAAAAGATATCCAATTAGTGTTTAGGTTATTGGAAGTTTCCTGAATGATATACGACTCAAAATCTGACAGTTGAGGGCGTGATTATTTCCGGAGGGGGGGGGGAGTTTGAAGAATTTTCCATCCTTAAATTTAATTAAGTAGGAATGTTTTTGATTAAATCAGTTCCTTCAGTGAAATGGACGTTTACTTCAGCTTTCGCTGCTAAAAATTTCTCTTTCCGTTTATGTTATCTGTTGTATTGAGTCCCATAGTTATTTAAATGAAATTGATAAAAAAAAAAAAGTGAAATTTACTTTAAAAAATTATTTTTTAAGATGATTATTCTCTTTACGGAAGATTTATATAACTCAGAAGCTCTCCAGTCAATGTCTCTTGATTTTTTTTCTTTTTTTTGGAAAATGAATCAGCCGAAACGTTCTTGGTTTGTTAAGCGGCATAATGTGTCGATTGCAAATAATAATTCTTAAAAATAGCCATATGCTGATGTGAAATGTTTGCTTTGAGGCTTCTGAATATAAGTATTTCGAATAAAACTAAGGATTTACATGTTGCACCAAACTACTTTACAGTAGATAGTGATACCTCTAATTGTTTGCCCATCGATTCCATTCACACATCTTGTCACAGTGCATCTTAAAATCTTTGCTTTGGTCAAAGAAATAGATTTCTAAATAAATTGAATGTTTTATGGTGACCAAATAAAAAGTGGAACTTGCTTTTCAAAACAGTTGGTTGATATAAAATTGCATGGAATTTCGAGTGATTTTAGCAAACATAAATTTTCTGTTGCACGATTTGATTTGAGATTAAAGCAAGGAAGGTCGAATTTCGAATCTGGATACTCAGGATTGGAGAAATTTGCCATGCATAGGAATTTACATAAAATGTGCAATAAAACTACGGGGAGGCAAAACTTCTAAATGGATGTATCTATTACGGCAAATCAAATTTTGTTTGAAATTGGTAAAGTTGTCAATGGGGCATATGGTTCAAGGAACAATAATGATATTGTCGACACAGTAGTATCATAGTAGTGAGGAAAGTTGGCTGGCAATAGGACATACGTTAATCATCGGAATAGGATATGTTATCGATCAACTAACTGCCTTTGTGATAGAATAAGAAGTAATATCAAAGCCATGTAACAACTGTCGGTAAACTAAACTTGCCTTTGAGGAAGACAGAGTTGAATGTAATATTTGGTATGAAGACTATCAAAAAATTTGAAGTTTGTTACACTTTGGATCAACTGTTCCATGGGGTAAATGCTGCATTGAAATTGTGGCAAAGATCTGAGAGAAAATATCTTGATCTTGTTTCAGAGCTACAACTTTGTTCTCTGACGGAAATTATTAAACATGCGTAGAATTGGGAAAAAAAACATATGGAAGTGAAGTTGAAATTAATAAAAAAGAAAACTGCAAGAAACATGTGAGTAAAGCATTAAAACCGGCTGTAAGGTAGTTTGTGTAGAAGGTGTGACTTTGGAAGGGAAGAATAATGAACGTTTGAAAGATTTCCTTTAGATTTTCAAAAGAATGGTATCTACTGCACAGTTGAACAGGTGTGATAGAGATTTAAATCGAAATTGTAAAGAATGATTATATTCAATTATTTGAGACAAAATTCTCAAATGAAAATATTTCATCTAGAATTCGTGTAATGATTGTGATGTAAAGAGAAAAATCGAATTTAACGTTGGAACATCAAAATATTTAGAAACATTTCAAGATGCTATTTGCTTTTTAAAGAGTTCATCATCACAATGTTTAGCTAATTTCAGTGATTTTATAACAACAAATCTTAGAAGTAAAATAAAATCAGTGAATTATAAGGTCACGCAACAAAAATTTAACTTCCGAAATTGAGCCGAATTAAAACTGAGAAAAAAATGAGGTTTTATGTACAAAGCCGAAGGTTTCTAATTTTAGTTATTAATATTATTATTTTAAATTATTTTGTATACTTGCATTGGAATCGAAATTTTTGTAAAAATATTAAGCTAAGATTAAAATGAATAATCAATCGTTGCCATAACCAATATTATCTAATTTGTACAAAATGTTATTTGGAATAAGAAAAAAATATGTTCAATCAGATTGCGTTAAATTATTATTTTCTAGCAGTTCATACATTGGGAAACAACATAATAAAAATAGAGCCATAAAAATAATATTAGTTTTTGTTTGATGCCTATATATACTTTAATTGAATTTTTCTTCAAAATTTGTTTTTGAAGATATAAGTGTTTTCATTTCCATAAGGCCTTTTTCTCTATATTCAATAAAATCTGGAAGCTTTTTGTATATACTCGAACGTTTTCTACACATTAATCCTCTACATATAAACCTGAACTTTTGATATAATCTTGAACTTTTTGTATATACAATTTTTATATGTAATTGTTGAGTTATTGAAATTCAACGGAGATTTTGATTTTCTATTTCATCCTATAAATTTCTTTTAAATAATCCAAGAAATATAAATCACTTGAAATAACAAAAAATTTAAAAATCGAATATTTTATAAAAATTTAAGAAACTTCAAAAAGTCTTAATTTTTCAGTCTTAAAATAAGAGTTTACCAAACTGATTCTTTCTTTTTTTTTGTTACAATCACATTAAAAATATAATCAGAAAACGAAGCATTATTTAAACGTAATATTACTGTCTCTAAAATATCTTTGAAAACTGATTCCGAGTTACCTTAAAACTTACAGCATATATAAATGATTACAGTGTAAAATATTATGTCATTAACCGACTCGCGTACTTGTTTTCAGAGATATCGTTTGAATAATTGTTTATTAAATTTTGAACTTAAAAGATAAACGATGGCTATTGGTGACTTCGATGTAATTCTAAACCTCGGTCAAGGACGAGGACACCTTATCGGCTCCTCCCACCATTCTTCAAATAATTTTAACATCATAACGACAGATCATTGAGTGTCGATAGATTTAACGTGCATCAACCCAACTAACTGACGTGTCTTAAGGAGAATTGTAACTTAAAATTACAACTTGAAGAATTACCAATTCCGACCATGGCATTTCGGCTTTCGTAATCTCTAAAAAATATTGAAAACCCTGACAAATAATTAGCTCACTTTTTAAAGATGAAAAAATGACATGAAATTCCTTAATAAGAAAATTAGGAAATAAGAGAAATTCTTTCATATCATAATTCATTCTTTGAGTAAAGCAAAAGCTTATGAAATTGCTCTCTTTTCTGAATGTCGCTATTGAGCTTTTTTGAAAAGGGGACACCGTGTAGCCTTAAGATTAACAGCATAAATAAACGATTGGAGTCAGGATTATTGAAAGGTTATATTATGTTTAGAAGTAAATTTTGTTGATTGAAATTAGAATTATGTGGATTGGTTGTGTTGATTAGATTCAGATTATGTCGATTGATTTATTGTGTTGAAAGTGCAAAATTTATCTGATGATTTCGTTTCTTGGAATATTAGTTATATCAAACTGGATGTGTCTCAGGAACCGAAAAATTGAAGGAACAATTTATATATCCTTAAATGTTTATTTTCACTTGAAACTCCATCTTTCCTCTTTCCCCATATATATATATATATATATATTGTCTTTTCTGTCATCACAATGTCCAATATATTTGGGAAAATAGGACTCAGTATCCAATTTCGAAAATTTAGCTTGAAATACTTCATCCAGTATTGGTCGAAATGGATCTAAAAAGCTTTTTTTTTTTTGTATAAAGTATGTCTATAAAGTAACAGCACTAGCTCAAAAGGGTATTTATTTACAATTTATATCAGATATATTCTTTTTCTCCTTCCTTTGACACTCATACAAGCACATCGATCCGTTCTTTTTTTTTTTTTTTTTTTTTTTTTTGATATAAAGCGAGTTCAGTTCCTTTTCTGATAACTGTTTGAAAAGACTTTCTTCTTTAAATTCTTCAATGACACAAAACTTGCCCCTTTTAACACTGATTTTATTTTGGGGGAAAGGAAAATGTAACAGTATGCTGAATCAATGGAATATAGGGGATATTCTTGTGTTTTAGTCCTTATTTTAAGGAAAAACCGCTTCATGAAAAGTATTGCGTACCACGGAGCCCTGTTTAGATGCATAAGATAATGATTTTGCTATAGTTTCGGAATTTTTTTTTTAATTCTTCCTCCAACTGCATCGAAATTGCTCCTTAGTAAAGCTGATTGTTTGAAAAAATCTATAAGAATACTTATATTCTTTTTTTCATTATTTTTGATAACGACTTTTTTTTTCATATATTTTTATATAATTCTTTATATTTGCCCTTTCTAGTATATTCTTTATATATATATTTCCAGTTTCTCTAAAAGTGAATCCATATAGCAAATATAAGGAATTATTAATGTATATTAATTCAATATAAGTAAAATCAGAATATACTAAAATATACTTTCTTTTCAAACAAATCAATTTACGAAATATGACAGCCCCTTGAATGTTCAGTTTAATTTTTTTATTAATAACACACTAGAAGAAACATGAGGTTTATTGGCGACAGACCTCATAATTTTGAGCCTTGGTCAAGTGACAAGGAGGATAATTGAGCTAGTACCACCCATCCTAACTTCCACTGCATTCCACGGGGAAAAATTTGGCCCGACAGATTTAACATGCATCAGCCCCTGATACACGGCAGGTCCTTAGTGGCCATGGATTGAACTTGCGACCATAACGAAAACTGCCGAATACGAATGCGAAACCAAGACCACTGAGCTACCTCCTCCACGAATGCTCAGAGTTTATGTACCTGTAAATTATGTTTATGGTATTAAAATCATTAATACATACTAACATATTTATTCAACAGAAATTTCATTAAACATATTGTATTTCAAAACTTTAAATAGAGGATCTGAAAATCACAAACCCTGAGACATATTAGTCTCCTTTAATAACAAACATTAAAATAAATCAGTTTTTTTTCTTATTTTTAATCGTTATATCATTGTTTGCTGAATTTCCAGTTTTATGCACAAATTTATAATCAAATTTATATAGATAAATTAGTTGTTGGGAGTTGTTAAATACTTACACGTAGTATATTTATTGTAAGGGACACTTCTGAATAAGGAACAACTCTATTTAAGTGACAATTCTGTTGATCCAAGTCCATTTGAATATAGAATATTTATTTATCTCTGATTTAGTAACCACTTTATTTAGAGAACAAATTGTCTGGTTCGGTGAATGCCTCTTAATGAGAAGTATCATTGTATATCACTAACAATATAATATGTTTTTTTTTGGTATTTGTAATATGTGCAAAGTTAGGGGAGAACTGATATATATATATATATATATATATATAATGCTAAAGAAATTAACAGTTATGATATTAGAAGAAATTTAATGTATTATTATTATTACATAAATATTATTTTACTTCCTCACATTATAGATTAGATAGAAGATTTGAGATTGAAATGAAATTTAATATACATCTAATGTGATACAGGTGAGTGATAAACTATATCCCCCCCCCCAAAAAAAAATTAAGACAATTAAACAATGCCTGCTGCAATATATGCCGCAACACGGACCGACATTGAGATCACTAAGCGTTGGATGTTGTCCTGAGGCAGATGGCCCCACAAATATTTAACAGCATCTCTAAGTCATGTACAGCGTGACATATGGCATTTCAGCTTGTCGCACAAATGCTCTATAGATGACATTTCCGATTCATGATGAGTCTTTAAGGCGGTATTTTTTTTGCTTATAGAAATATTATGAGAGTAAACTATATTAGTAAATTTTAAGGATTTTACTGGAATTTTTATCACAAATTCTTAATGGATATTATTCGAAAGATAAATATTTTATTGATATCACTCACCTCACACATACTCAGAAAACAATTTCCTCACTAAACAATGAATTATATTTCAAAGCCTATATTTATCTGAATAATTAGGAAAAAATCAAGTACACATGTAAATAATGAAATATTAAAGTCAGAATTGTCTTGATTTTTTTTAAAAAAAAAAACGTCCTTTCTTTTAAAATGTAATTGATTTTGTTTACATCAAACATGCACTAAACCTTCCGTAAAGTTTTTACCAGAATAAAAACAGCTATTTCGAAAAATTTCTTCTACAAATAGCTCTTTCAAGACTTTTACATCTCTCCTAATGTAATGTTTTCTTTTTAAAAGAATTTCAAATTAACATTTATTGTTTTGAGGTTCAAACCAACTTCGTGTTGTATAAGGTCTATTTCTAAATAAGAATATCTATTAATAATTTAATTAGCACAAAAAGAAATATCTATTTATAATTTAAGACATGTCTATTACTTGCCTTTTCTTCAATGCATTCATCAATGACGTACATACCCATTCTTGTTTTCCATTAATCAAAAGCGTGTTGCAATACCTTTTCAGAAAACGGTTTTAATAGCTGTGACTGTTACTTCTGAAAAGTCTGAAATAACTGAAAATGCATTCATTTTAACACAGTTTAAATTTTTCGAAAAAGGAAAAGGTAGCAGGTGATTAAAACCAAGAAATATAAATTATGCTCCAGTGTTGTATTCCCTTTTTGAACCAAAATCTGCTACGGTGTGAGAATACTGTGAGCGAGGGAGCTTTATGTAAATAAAATTGAACAATTTTGCCAGAGTACTGGGAGTGTTTGTTAGCTCTTTTTATAACAACTAGAGTTATTAATCTCAGACAAATACTTAGAAAACTGTTTTCTCAGAACTTTGGGGAAAATTACTTCAATTTATATCAGGACAATGTTTGTTCACCCAATAAGCTCTCTTTGAAGCAATATTTGGTGAAAGAACGGATTATCAAGTTTTAACACCTTCAGTATTCTCCTGATTTAAAACCTAAAAATATTTTTCCCTTTCCCAAAAATTAAATATGTGCTAAAAAGAAGACATTTTGTGTAGTTGGAGGCAATTAAACAGAAAATCTCACACACATTAAAAAACTTACTAGAAACTTAACTGCAACACACTTTTGATCAATCGAAAATAGGGATGGATTGATACATGATTGTCAATGTGAATAATACAGAGAAAAAAAAAGAGATATTCCATTTATTGTAAATAAATATCCTTTTTTTTATCCAGTTCCCTTACTTTACAGACAGTCTTCGGATACATCACTATTATTAAATTCAGATACTAGTACATATAACTTAATTGAGTAAACAAATTGAATTACATTTAATTATCAATATATCTGAAAGTTGTTGAAAAATTAAATCAATATTTTCTGAATATTGAGTGTTTTTACTCACTGTGTTAGGTTTTATTTATAGTAGATTCTGTAGCAAGTTGTATGGATTCTTTTCGATGAAAATAGAGAACTTAAATCATTTTTATAAATTTGAATGAATTGTTCCACACAAATTAATCCTTTATTATATAGGGAAAAAAAACTTCTGAAGCACAAGAATAATACCAATTTTCGTGACAAAAAGAATTTATGTAAACTGTAAAATATAATGCAAAAAATACATTATTATACTCTGGTGAGCAAATATTATGTACGAGATGGGGGTTTGAATATAACGTTGTGCAAAAGTTTTCCAAATCAACACAAAAAATACTATAAGATTCTCAAGTACATGTGTATTTTAGGCAAAATTTACAAAGAAAGAAATCCATAGGATAAAAGGAGATGTTTTAAGAAGTAGCAGGGAGTACAATGGGGCATAAGACCAAAACATCCATTTGACAGGTATCCGGTCAGAATCATTCATCCTTTAGAAGACGATATAATCTCTCTGGACTGCTATGCAGGCTTCATAATGTTTGGCCATACTCAATATGAAGTTGTCAATGAGTTGTTAAGGAATTGAAGCTCATTCGTCTTTTTCAGCAAATCGGAGCTTCTGCATCATTTTTATGTGTTAAGTTATATGCTGTAAAGCATATAACTTAACACATCAATGGGTTTCTCTAGTATGGCCCACACAAGCATGATGGGATTTCTATCTGGAGACCTTGCCGGCCAATCCATTTGTTCAATACCCTCATTTTGAAACAGCTCTTAGACAGCTACTATGTGATGAGTTGAAGCATTGTGGTTCATGAAAAGGAACTGAGGAGCCATAACTCTTCTAAAAAAGACGCACGTACCAAAAGGAATCTCGTTACAATAGCGACTCACAGTGACTGAAATCCCTTTGAAGATCTCAAGGTCGGTGAGGCAAACATGTATGATGCCTTTCTAAATAAGAACACCACGACCTCCAATTTGGTCTCATTCAACGATATTGCAGGGGTTATAGCTAGTTCCCTGTTCTCTCCAGATGTGTATGCGTCCAGAATTAATACTCAGACTAAACCTGCTCTTGTCCGTAAAGAGTACACGATGTCATTGATTATTTGACCTGATACACGATTATCTGACCAATTCTAGTGTTCTTAGAAGCACAGAAAACACCTTCTCTCATGAGCAGACGTTAAAGGTACATACCACGAAGGTCATCTTATGAATATACCACCAATGTGCCACCTCTTGTCCACGGTAAAACGTGATATGGGAACGTCCAATCATTGGTGCCGTGTGTTTAGAGATTTCTCCTACTATCTGCTGCCTATTTCTTCTGTCCTGTAGGGAAATATACCGGTCGTCCTCTGGCGTAATTGATCGAGGACGACCATTGTTGAACCACCGAACAGATTTTTCTGTAGTTTGAATTTCTCTACAGAATCGTGAATAGATGCTGTAAGCAATCCCACACTCGGCAGCCACACACTTGTTACACTTCGATCTTCCTCTAACTTTCCAATGATTCGATTTCGGGTAAAAATCATCCAGGTGTCGCCTAACCCATTGATGGTTGACATTTCTGAGTCAGAAACTAGACGTCGCTTTCACTGAAATATGCCGCTTAATCTCTTTCCCAGAAATATAGAGCTTACACCACCAGCGTCCTTTACCCAGCTCCAAAATTCCCTCAATACGTCTACCTGCATACCTGTACATGTGCTACCGTATTTCACCCTGGTTAATCTCCTGATTGGTCTTTCAGCCCGCTCTGCTCCATTGTACCACTGATATAACTAATTTTCCGATATTGTCCTTAATTTAACCGGTATACATATCGAAAACATGTGCTTAGATATTAAATAAAAATTAAAGCTATGAAATATAATGTAAAAAATAAATTAATAATATGAGTAATATTATGTGACCGTAGTTATAAAATTAAAACAAATGACAGAATTTAAGTCAAAATAAATTATTAGAGCTATGCATAACATCTTGTTTAGATATTAACATTAAAGTAAATGATAGAAATATTAAATCTAACAGATCTTAAGATTCAAAAAAATTATTTTCATTATAATATATAAGAAAAAAAAGAAAGAAAATCTGCACACAGACGTAAGCAATAGGCTTATGAGTTAGTGTATTTTCTTAGTTAGCAGAATTTCTCTAGGTGATATCTCGCATGGACGCAAATCACAACAGACAGTGTTTTCCCAAGTCCTCCTATTTCCTTCTTTAAAACGCCTGTTTTAAGATCCAGAAACTTGAATAAATGTAATCCGATTAACCAACTAAATAGTGGAAATCTTTTTGTAGATTGTTTCTAAGATTTAAGTGTGAAAGATTTATTTCTTGATAAAATCCTTTTCTAAGAAGTGTAATTTTCTGTAAATGTGGGGATTTCTTTCCCTTCCCGGCTTTGTGTATAAGAGGAACTGTTATATATCCCCAAGTAAAGGGAATGACTGAGATAATCTCCAGGTAGGGACTTAGAAAGTATTTATCTTGAGTGAAATGTAAGCCGATTAAATATGTGGCTCAAATGCTTGCTTTTCAAAATGAAGTAAAGAAAACTTTAGAGAGAAGAATAATTGCTATTACCTCCTCCCTCCCTTTCATGACGTCGTCTTACTTTCAGAAAGATACACCTTTTCTTAAATTTTTATGGCAAAGAACATACAAAAGGTTTACTATTAAGACTAATCTTAGTATAAAGTAAGTTTTATTGTCTTTATTTTTCCTATAGGTTTATTGACATTCTTTTGATTTAATACGATTCATATTACATTTGAACAAAGATAGGAGTATGATTCATTTTCGAAAATAATTAAAATTATTTTTTGCTTAAAAATGTGGAATTAAACTAAATTTGTTGAACTGACGCATTCATTTGTACTTAAAATCAAGCCTTGAAAATTTTAAAAATATTCAAAAAAAAAAATAATTTCATTATATAAATGAGTCTACAATAATAATTATAAAAAATATAAAATACTCGTCAAATTATAATTTCATATATAACCCGTATAATATCCATGACAAATTTGTTGAATTTAATGCATTATGTTTAGAAATTATTACAAATCAACTAAAACGGTGTTTGTGTTTGTGGGAAATTTTCGAAAAAGACAGATAAGCAATTAAGGATCTGTAAAGAAATTTTCTAATCATTTCATTTTCTGTATTATAATTTTCTTGGAATTTGTCTGGAAGACCACTACCAAGATTTATCGGTAGATAACCTTAAGTTTTAGACGCTCTTTCATTTTTAATTTTAACATTTTATGTAAGTTTTTCTTATATATAAATAATGAATTATCATTTATCTCAAAATTTAATCCCAATAAATATTTGAAATAAGACCGTTACTAGGTTACGAGGTTGGAAATACAGATGCCGCTTTATTTATATATAATTCATAGTTTTTCTAAATACTACCATACCATCCATTTAAATTCCTATAATAATCTTGTTGTTCTTAAGCATACAATTTGACCTACATAATTTATCAAAACTTATGTCTAAGTACATTATCCAATTATAGCTCCTATACCAGCTGCTTTAAGCAGTACTTTGCTTTGTGCAAGAAGTATATTTTATTTTCTTGTCCTTTAATAATTTATTTCAGTGGTTATCCAAAACAGAAATATTCATTTAACTTACTATATAAATATTCTGATTTTACATGAAGCTGAATATGATACCATCGTAACAGTTATATCAATGAAATAAACAGTTAATTTGCATGAGAAAAATTAGTAACTGGATAAAATGTTTCCATGATCAATTCCAGTGTTTTGAGGAAGGCTAAACACAATTAATAGAAGCTTTATATTTTGTTGGTTCATAATTCTTATCATTCTTAGTAATATAAACCCATTTACATTCCATTATGGATTTATTGAGAAGGTGGATCTAATAATTCAAACACTTTACGATTTCCTGTCATTTTAAGTTCTTCCCTCATGTAAATATACCATATTTCTTTATCTATTTCTTATTTATGATTCTTCAAAACTTTTAGTATTTCAGAGTTATAACATTCGTTTCTCAAAGTTTTATAAACTTTACCCATTTTAGGGTGTTTTCGCTACTTCAACTAACATCTAAACTTTGTCCGGAATCAAAGAGTTTACTGTTTGCTTTACAATAAATTTCTCCATTTCACAAATATTTTTTATTTATTCAAAATATCTTTTAATGTCACTTCGGGACTAAAATTCAATCGTCTGCTTTTAGTTCTAGGACATTCTTTTCTTTTCATATTATTAAGATGACTTAATTTCTCAGACTAAATCATTTTTAAGATTTTCAAATTCATTTCCGTAATTGAAGTTATAGTTTCATACTTATACAGTATTTTTTTTGCAAATAAGGATTCGACTATTTTTCTATTTTTATCAATATACACATAATAGTTTGAATAACTTTCTTTTATTTAGGAATGATTATCAGTAACCCTTTACTTCATAAAGCACAATTAACTAAAATGCCAAGTTTGGCTTTAAAATGGAGTTTATTTCTATTTACTTAATGAATATGCACATAGGTTTAAGATCTGAATATTTTGAAATATTTTACAGACGGCTTAAGACACGATCATATATCAAGCGGAGATAGATGACTCGTTAACTTTCGTTCGAATTTATTTTTAGTACGCACAATAGTTAAAAGTTCTTCTGCCCAAACTTTTGGTTGTCAGCCCTATCATGAAGCATAGCTCTAATGCCAACTATTGCAGTTATGTAGAATTTTATTTTCATTCCCGTTTTGCTCAGGTATGTAAATATCTTTTTTAATTTTAATTTCTACATTATTTTAAAGGTTTTTAAATTCTTTTCAAAAAAATTCAATACCATTGATTTTTCACGATGGATGTATTTTACTGAGAACTCCATCATGGAGAATTGGAAAAATGGTATATAAATTACTGCCTTTTTAGATATTTTTTATATACTTTACTTGTTTGAACTAAGATACAGTTACGTCACTTCTATCTATCATCAAAAAAGCCACATTACCGTATAAAATTTATATTCAAGATAAAACACCAGCAGTTTTTTACTTGCCATGCATTTTATAAATATGAATTCATAGAGGGAAAAGAGAAATCAAACTACATAAATTAATATTAAAGTTTTTGTGATTTTTAAAGTCTTACTATTACGGCACAAGTAATATTAAATAAATAATGAAAAATATTATTTGGACATAATTAAAATCCAGATATTAATCTAGAATTTTGGAGAAGGGAAATATGACTATATCTAAAATGTTCCATACTTAATACGAGAAAAATTAACAAAGGTTACAAGAACACCGGTAAAAGAATACTCTTAATATCTTACGTCCGTATTAGAAATGAAGACGCCCTTTTCTAAGAATTGATATTAATTTAAAACTTTTGTCCCATGTAAGATATCATGAAAAATTGCCGTAAGCGATAAGCGCCCCAAAACTGGCGACATATTTAAAATGACGCACATTATCCAAATACGTATTTAAATATCCACAGAATATTCAAGAAAAACAGATTCTTAAGAGAAAATGAGAATCTAAAACGAGTATTGGAAATAAGAGTATATGGAAGAAAAAACATTAAGAGCTTCTGATTTATATTTCAACAGTATACTTTATACCTCTTTTTATTTTTTCATGTCCAATGAAAGAGGAGAGGTAGTCCAAAATAGAATACCCAGTCTGTATTACGCTTTGATGTACTTAGTAAACGATGATTGATTGATTGCTTTTTAATGTTGCACCCGGAAGCAAGGGAGGAATATTGGGGAAGATCTTCGTAATTACGAACCTCGTTCAATCGACGAGAATGACATCTGAATTTGCACTTTCCCATTCAAACTTCCGCACCATAGCTACTTGAGAACATGTAACATGGACAAATATAACGAACATTAGCTTCACTACGCAAAGTGTCTTTCATTGCTCAAGAGTCAAATTCATGTATTGACTGCAATAACACCGGCCATAAGTTCATGACCATGTCACTATGCTACCTCGACCACATCCTGGGATCCAATAATTGGATATCATATGTAAATTCCTTATAAATCGTATCTAAAGGTGATGTACATATGATCGCTTACTAACATCGCCTCTAGATGAAACACAAGGATCCTGGAATTAGTGTCCACAGGTGAGAACGTAGCGCTAAAAAAAACAGATGCAAAATGTTCACCCGAGAATGTCATAGAGTTCAAATGAAGCACTTGTGGGCAAAATGCACGCAGAGCGTTAAGGAAGAAAGAAGTTTCCAATTTTCAATAGTTGATTCTCCAAGGATGGAAAATCAAATTTCAACTACCAAGGAAGAGATATTTGCTTAAATCGAGAGAATTTCAATATCCTCAAAAGAAAATCCGAAGAGTTGGATAAAGCCCTTAACTAAGTCTTTTTTCTTTTGTCCCAAATCAAAAATATGAATTAAGAAAAATTTTCCGCATGTGATTATGCTAATTTTGTTACAGTGTGTGATTTTGATTAAAAGGAACTACTTAAACGATTAAAGTGGTAAATATTACCATGGATGAAACACTTAGGGGATACGAACAAATAATAAAGTTGAAATAAATTATAATTTCTTTAGGATGTTATAAAAAATTGTTAATAATTAAGAGTTTTATGACAAATTAGAATTTCCTGACTGTGTGTACGCGTATTTTTGTTATTATATTTCCAGAGGAGTTTTCAAATTCATTTTCGGTCTTTGCAAAGTCTTTAGGTATTTTTTTTAAGATTTACGCAAAATAAGTTTTAGGATAAAATAACAAATAGTAAGATAAAACCAACAATACTGTAGTGTTTTATTAATCTTTGTAAAAAAGTTGTTGTTGCTTACTATCCCCAAAAAAATGAAGTAATTTTTCCTTTAAATTCTTTATACTTTTAAAGAATATAATTAGTTTTATACATTTATCGATACATGTTTCCAAAATTATATTTGTTACAGTATTGATAAAGAAAACTCAATAAAAAAGGTTTTTAATGTATTGAGATATATCTGTTGATATATATATATATATATATATTGGGTTATATCTTTTTAAACTATTT
>BMAW01024777.1:0-18369 GCA_019974015.1 Nephila pilipes
GGCAGGGTGCATTGTCTTGGTGAAAAAGGATTTTTTTTCTCTGCATGTGCGGTCGTTTTTTTTGCGATTTCCTCCTTCAAACGCACCAGCAAGTCAATATAATAATCACTGTTGATCGATTTACCTTTTTCGAGGTAGTCAATGAAAATCACGCCATGCGTATCCCAAAAAACTGACGCCATGACTTTGCCAGCTGACTGCTGCGTTTTCGGACGGCTTTCGCCAGCTGTGCGCCACTCAGATGACTGCCGCTTCGACTCTGGAGTGTAGTGATGTATCCATGTTTCGTCCATGGTCACGTAACGACGCAAGAAATCTTTTTTGTTGCGAGTAAATAGCGATAAACAGCTTTCTGAATCATCGACTCGTTGCTGTTTTTGTTCCATCGAAAGCAATCGCGGCACCCACTTGGAAAAAACCTTTTTCATGCTCAATTTTTCATGAAGGATAGTAAATACACTTCCATATGATATCTGTGTCATCTCAGCAATCTCACGGAGCTTCACTTTACGATCTTTCATTATAATTTTTGTCACTTCACTCACATTTTCCGGTGTAACGGCTTCCACAGGTCTACCCGAGCGTTCCGCGTCATTTGTGTCGGTACGACCACGTTTAAACTCGGCAAACCACCGACAAATCGTTGCTTTTGATGGACAAGAGTCCGGGTAACATTTTTCAATCCATTGTTTCGCTTGCACGGTGTTTTTACCCATTAAAAAACAATGTTTTATCAGAACACGAAACTCGGTTTTTTCCATTTTTTAAACAAACTACAAAACGACTTTACTCCAACCTCGATAACTCAGCTGTTTCTGGTCCGATCGACTTAAAATTTTGACACGTTTCAAGCAAAGGTTAGTACTCTAGAAAGACCTGGTTACTGGTTTACTACGAGCGCCATCTCTGGGTTAGTCTCGGGAGTTATTGATTGATGTGTTATACTCTACAACGCAAATTGGCTTCAAAATGACGTTTCCAGTCTTTCGGTCTTTTATACCTTTTGGTATTATTAATATCACTATCTTCACTAATCTCAGAATCACTTTCCTTCATAATTTCACGGATTTCACTCTCAGATAGGTATCTCGCTCTCTTAGAACGAAATGAAACTGAATATAACCCCACCACCTATTCTGAAACTTCTACAAAGCACACCCATAAATATTTCACTCTCACCCCTGCAAATAGTCAGCCGGACTCACTTCACCATAGTCTCCTAGAGAAAAGAGCAAAGAAATGAATAAGAACGCCTACTTTCCTACTCCTACTTCCCTGTACCCTTAAAGAGCCGTAATTCTCAGTTTGCTTAGGCCAATGCAGAACAGAAATTAATACCCTTATGTGAAGGTCAAATGTTGCGAGGATCGACTTACGTGAAAACCATTGCATTTTGGCGCCATCTAGCAGCATTTAAAAATTTAAATAAAACGTTCCGTTTTCCAATTACGCTGACGCAGCATTGGGCACACCTTATCAATCGGAACTCTTACCGTGGAAGCGACGCTGGGCTGGTAGGAGTGGAATAGCTGCGGCGCGCAGGCGAGACGTTGGTCGTGAAGGGGTTAATTCCACGTTATGGAACCTTTTTAAGGTGACTTTTCCGTAAGAACTAACTGAAATTATAGCAGCAACTATTTTTCGACAAGATTTAAAAATCTTGGAATGTATTAATAGTCAGTTATTACTGCTTATCTATTAATTAATTTACTAAAAACATCTGAGAAAGTAGATCCATAAAATACACATTATTATAATTCATTATGTTTCATTTTACTCAAAGTTAATAAAACGAGCAAATTGCTATGTTAAAATCATTGTATAAGTAGCAAATTCTAGATTTTATATTGCTTTTTTACAGGAACACTAAATTCTGTTCCGCAAAGTATCCAATGATTATATATAAAAGAATACATAATCTTAATCAAAACATCACTGAAATATGAAAGAACACAAAAAAACCTTGGTTTATTTGGTGGAAAAATTTTGCAGATCGATTGACCTATTGTTTGAAAGTATTCAGACACATACTTAATTTAAGACGAGCTGAATTTCAAAAGAGAAGGTTTCAATTAGTGAATAAGTGTTCTTACACGAAATTAAGAAAAGATCTGTAACTAAAAAGTAATACAAAGTAAAAAGTCAGTGAGAATTCGATACTTCCGTTGTAAAATTAGAATATATTTCGAAACCCGAAATGCAATTCTAACTGCAGAGGTAGATAAAATTGTCAACAATAATGATTTTTTCTGAATTTTCTCTTATTAAATGTATTTAGTATTCTATATAGAGGACGAAGAGTTTATTACACTTCAATGATTGGAAAATTGCTGAGTGCTTATTTGGAAAATCTAAAATATGGAATTTTCTATCTGACAATCAAGTTCAGTTTTGACCTTTTCGGATCACATTGTGAGGTATTTTCATTCAAGTATGTAAATTGTTTTGATGCTGTTCGGATCGTTTTGCAAAGCAAAAAAAAAAAAATTGATCCATGTTATACAGCTACATTTACTTCTATTCAAGTATTATACATGTTTCTAGACGAATGACATCTTAACTGTACATCATTTTTAAGCTTTATATTTCTCCATAAATGTTCAGTATTATTTTAAGGTATTTATAATAGTTACTCCTAATAACAAGATTTAATTCAGCACATTTTCAATTTAATCGGCATCTTATCTGAAAAGGAAATGTCTCTTACAACCACCGTCTTACCATTTTGTCTCAATTCTCCATTTTTGGAGGGAGAGAAAGTGAATTATTCCATTCATAACTGGGTGCATTGTTGTTCATACAGGCAATGTACAAGTTTATTTGTTCTCAGTTATCATGATTTCACGCAAATAAAAATATTTCCCCTGATAAAATAAAAATGCAAGTGCAATGTATAAACAACTGAAAAACAGTTTTTTTGTTGAAAATGCATCGGAGTTACAAATACGTATATATGAGAATGTTTGTTAATCCTTTCACATGAGTCATAATTATAACTGAAATTTTTCTTGAAAAATAATCGAGGCTTCTGCACACTGAATGGAGCTGAGATTGAAATTCCTCACTTGATAGGCAGTGGATGTTAAGAGATTAAATTACCAGCTCAAAAGTCCTCCATGATACTTGATCATAGTTCAAAATTATGAGCAAAATTTGTCCCAAACTCTACTGTCGTTTCTAGTGTGATCTTATTACAAAACAAGCCAAATCCATCAAAAGATCCATCGCATGATGGCTTCCGTATGTAAAATAGAAGCCATGTAAAACTTTTAAAGTAGAAAAGTAGTTAGTTATAAAGTAGGAAAAAGGGGATCTAGAGAGAGAGGGTTACATCCTCGTCATCTGCCCCCTCAGAAGCCATCTTGCAGAAGATTGACTATATTTTAAACTTTATCAAAGCTGGCGCTTGAAATAATTTTAGAAAGCAATAAACGATTGCGATAAAATCCTATAGTGAACAGAATCAACACACGTAAGAGAATTTTTTAAACTTCTAGAAATATTTAAATATTCACAAAGAATCTCTATAATATTCTAATATTTCTATCAACATTCATATCTCTTATATAATATCACAATATTTTTAAACATTGTATAAAATTTCCCAATGTATTCAATAAAAAATCTAATGCTATTTCAATGCTTAAAGCATTAAGACTTTTTTTTTTATCAAAGTTGTGGAATTCAATTTCTCATTAAAAAATTACAAAAAAAGTAAAGTAATGTTATACTTCCGTTCATTATTCAGAAGAAGTCAAAGTTTTTATTGAAGGTACATGAATGGCTACCACAATGAATAAAAATGATTCTATTGTAAAATAAAAAAAAGTTAACAGTGAACCTACGCTTTATACCATTGGTATGTTAATTAATATGGACTAGTGAAAAGGAGTAATAACTTTAGAAAAGATCACATAATTTCTATTTATTCACAAGTTAAAGAAATAATCGTAAGAGAAAGAATATGATAATTCTTCTTCAATCTTTTGAATTCAGGAGAAATTTGGTAAGAAGTACGAGATAAGTAATGGCTAAACTCCAGAAAAACACATTTTTTTCTAATTTTTATCTATGCAACTCAGAAAGATGATAAAAAAACCCTTACATTCTGATTCAGAATCCGGAAATCGAAAAATAATGAGGAGCGTGTTCAGAACTGCAAAATCCTTTCTCCTTTCTTCTCAAAAATAATCCAATTTTCTATACAAAACACGATTCTGTTGTCTATCTAAATGAAATTCTATTTGCATTGATGGGAGAAACTATTCATTTATGTGGAAATATCTTGAACTTTCAGGCAAAGAAAGCTTACATTTTACGTTTGTATTCTGCAAATTCTTAATGTAAAAGAAATTTATTTACTGATAAATGTACAACTGATTGAAAAAGAAATTGCGTTCTTGTTTTTAAGTCACAATTCAATATCAGAGTGAACTACTGGCAGCGAATCATGTATAGAAGTCATCAGCTATGGACCTCATCATTGAACACCTTCGAGTGATAAATATAGCACTTGAATAATTATATATGTAACATTCTGCAGCACATAAGCTCATTGAGACCAAATTATACACTCAAAAACATTGAAAATAGCACACCAAAAAGTAAGCGAGCTACAATTTGAAAATGATACAAGTTTGGTGCCAATGCACAAGACCACACATCTTGCAGCAACGCTGCATTCAGAAAAAGGGTCATAAATAAAATGGCGCATGGTGGAAAATTCATAAACGTAATGATCAGATCCCGATTCTAGCAGGACTTTATTAAGAGAAAATTGTAAGTTAGAAGTGTGAGAAGACATTTTGCACAGTCAAGCGAATTGAAAGAGCCTTAATCATTGGCATGAAAACCGCAGGTTGGGTGACGAGCCATGTTGTTCACCAGGTCTATTGTTCGAAGTGAACAGTGGAGCATATTGAGAGCAGTGAACACGAGAGGGTACCAACATTCGGAGAACCGAGTCGGGAGCAACCAGGAAGACGACGAGGGGAGAGGAGCGAAGGAGCTAAGTGTTCTGCAGATTGGAAAAACGAGGTGTTTAGTGATGAATCTGGGTTAGTTTCAGGGACAGATGATAACCGTGTACGGATATGAAGACTCCCTGGTGAACGGCACAATTCTACCAACGCTTTCGCGTAACACGCAACCCGCAAAACCATTATAATGATCTGGAGCCATGGCCTATGATAGCTGATCCAACCTAATCATGTTACGCGAAACCTTAATAGGTCAGCATTATATCGATGACATCATTCTACGCCACGTGGGACCATTCCTAAATGGTCTTCCAAGAGCAGTTTTTCAACAAGATAATGCACGTCTGCATATAGGTCAAGTAGCGCAAGACTTTCTACGTCATGTTCAGTCTCTTCCATGGCCGTCCCTCTGCCCAGACTTGTGCCTAGCATTTCCAGGACTATAGAGTATTTGCGGGATCAGCTGAAACGCCAGATACTGCCGTATTACTTTGTATATGATTTGGAGGCGGTGGTTCAAGGTTTGTGGATCTATCTGCCTCAAGATATCATCCGACGTCTAATTAACTGAATGCAATTTCATAGCTGTTAACATATCTTTATTATTTACGTAAGGTTGCATTTGTTTTCCTGACATTTCGTTCTAAGTTTTCAAATATTTTTACGGCTGTTTGGACCATAAATGAGCACAAAAATTGCTACTAATGATACTAATCAAATAACACTTTATTCCAATCAGCATTTGATTACTAGAACTCGATAACTGCGATCAAACTAAAGACATTGACTATCCCTATAAAAGAAATTGTTATAATTTGATAAATAAACTGTTATTCGTAAATTCTAATCGTACTTCATTCTAAAGATTAATGCAATGGATTTTCTTATTCCAGAATTTCGATGGATCATCTTGTATGTTCTAAGATTTCAAAATTAAACAATGTAATATTTGCAAAGAGATTCAAATTTATTCAATTTTTTTATTCTTTAATTAAACTTTACTTCGACGTACCAAAGATATACCAAGTATCAATCCAAATACCATAGATATGCCACAATATCTTTGTACCACTTTTAATAATAATTATATGAAGAACTCCAAAACTGATATTAATATGTCCATATTAGTATTAAGAAAATGACTCATATCTTTCAATGCATAAATTTATTTAAATTATTAATTACACTCCTACGTAATTATTAAATCTTCTCCTTATTGTTACAGATCTAATTACTGAAAAAAACCTATTCTCAAACATAGATCAATAAAAATTTCAGTTAAGTTAGTTGCTAGTTATAAAAAAAGCAAATTCCTAAGAGTTAAAATAATTAAGAAAATGGTATTAAAAGCTTTAAAATGACTGAAAAAGTTTATTCGGAATTTTAAAATAAAACTCAAAATAAAGCTAAGACAAAAAATATCAAAAAATAAATTATATAGAAGAAAGCTTCAGCCTGTCATCTTTTATCAAATGTAATACCAAATCATAGTTTAGGTAAAAGTTATTAAAGACTGCAGTTGTAAGACTTCTGCAAATGAAACTTTCCATAATGAAATTCTGTTAGATATAAGTTTTACGCTTGAATAGGAAAAACGAAATTATATTGTTTAACATAACTTTCAAGCAATTTTAAACTGGCAAAATTATATACAAAAAATATGTATATATAGATTTTGATGTCATCTTTTGAGTATAAGAGTATACATGATATTTCGGTAATGAAATTTTATAAAGAAAATTTTTAATGCTATATTTATACAGGTTATCCCAAAAAGAAAGCACAAACTACATGCAGTAAGATACATTTGCTACAATTTTTGAGAAATATGCGAAAAAAGTATGGCAACAGGTCAGTAACTTTATTCGAATTATGAACATTGTAAATTAAGTATATATACAAAGGAAAATCTTCGTAATGACTTCCATGCATATTGATTCCTTCATGGACGCGCCGAGGAATGGCTAGTTGCACACTATCCAGCACCATGGTGACCTTGAAAGTACATGCAACTTGAATACGAGTAACTAAGTCCTTTTTGTAGCATAATTGGGACTCGATAGATGAATTACTTTAAATTATCTTTCAGAAAAAAAATCCACAGATATCCAGTTTGGTAATTGTCTTGACCTCAAAACCAGGATTACATATCTAATTAATCATCACTGTTATAAATGTCTTAATATTTTCATAAGGTTTTCCACATATATCGACAAAGATTCCGCACTGATACAGACAATCTAACTTCATTTCGATTTCCCTCATTGCTCCTTTCTCTCTTGTTGCATCATACGTCACCAGGTCAAACAGTAATATCCGTGTTTTCCCTTTCCATCAGTGTTGAGGTCAATGCAATATTAAGAATACTGCAGTTTTCATTCTTAAAAAAGCCATGTAAGATTCCAAAGACTAAATATGATTTCATCTCTCATTTCATTATATGATTTATTTAATAATTCTTCAAATGATATGTACTTCATATCTCATCAAAAGGGTTTCGTATTTCATATTTAGTTAATCACGTACTGATGACCTTGAATTGCGTTTGAACTCTTCTATGTAGGAATTATAGGATCTACCGATCACAATAGATTGTCATCGAAGTAATCAGCTGCATCATCACTATGAATGTCCTTTAAAACATTCAAATAACATAAATAGTTCTATCGAATAGTTGCTCAGTAGGCCGGTGTACACAATCACAAACCTGATGCCTATGCGGGCGAATGGAATGATGATTGAACTTTAACCACATACGGTCATGCGTAAAGTATACTTCATCCGTTCGCAAGATACTCTGGAAACATTATCTGCTTCATGTTGTTGCAAAATTCTATTCGTAGGTTAAAATAATACGGATATGGATCGCACGATTGTGTAACGATACGGATACAGCACTTCTACCTGAATAGCTTGTGTACAGACCTGCATATAACAGGACTTTGACCAGCACATGTATGCTTAACTCAGAATTTACTTGCTTCCTGTAAAGTATAATCTACACCAGAATAATCTTGACGATAGTTATTTATCCAACATAGTTGAGATTCTTTTGCTCACGTTCACGCTGCTAGTATTTTTCAGTCTGTCGTCCGACCTGCGAATGATTTGGCATCAAGAGAAGGTTGTGGTGGATATCAAAAGTCATACTCCTTATCAGTTTGTAAAGCATTATCATTACAGCGAACAAATATATACCTTTCGCAATACTCATTATTCGAATACATTATCATAACACACGTGAAAAGGTTTTCAGTAGCCATGAAATATTGCCTCAAAAATTTAAAAGAGTCACTCCACATCATCCGTATGCAAGCTTTCATGTCGGCAGCAGATATGACATATCATCTTCTACAAGCATGTTGAAATGACCCTGTTCTCATATGGAATAAAGTTTTTTCTGCTTTGTACAGGTCATGCTTTGTCCTCATACTTTTTTCTCACATTTTCTCGAATACTACGGATATAATTTTGTGTGTGTGTGTGTACTCGAAGTAAGAAATTTAGTTACCCTGAGACTTTTGAGGGAACCCTGTAAACTGGACTCAAGTTAATAGGACTTCGACACAATCGAGCTAAAATGTTTGTAAAGCGTTTTTATTCAAAGCTTTAAGTAATTATGCGATATCCTATGATACGAAATTCAGATACAAAATCTTCTGATATAAAAACAAATACATAACATATCTTTTATTTAAATCAAGCTACGTTTGGAGCTTTGATAATGAAGAATAACTCTAAAATAGAAATTTCTAAATAATAATAAATAACAATAATTTCAAATAAATGGGAAAGGATT
This sequence comes from Nephila pilipes, assembly GCA_019974015.1. Lineage (NCBI taxonomy): Eukaryota > Metazoa > Arthropoda > Arachnida > Araneae > Nephilidae > Nephila > Nephila pilipes. Next base: position 8,779 of record BMAW01024777.1, read on the forward strand.
AAATGTTTTATAAAGTTTGAAAAATGTGATGGCTATTCTAGTTAAAATTCCTTAAATAATCCCTCAATAAAAAGGTATTTGTATAATAATCTCATATATATACCTCTTCCCACACATTTATGAAATTTATTGATGAAATTTATTAATATTGCTCATGGTAAAAACACTGTAATTATTATTATTACTTATTATTTAAAAGAGTTTTGACATTTTATTTTTTTCCAGTGCCGTATAATAGTCGTTGTTTTTGTAAGCAAACGACATTACTAAATTCAAACATTTCGAAAATAAATGAGATTTCGGATTGGTTAAATTTCTAAAAATTATTTGTTTTCTTCTTTTTGAACATCATCTAAACGCCTCTTAAGGGTATCTCAAAAGTATTAACCATCAAAAGTTTCGATTTTTTGAAGAATTATATGTGGGATTCAGGATGTTTTCCCCTGTTCCCACAATACGGACAAAGCGAGACCACAGGGATGCTTAACCTTTCCTCCCCATCCAGAGGTCAGCTATCACAGAGTCTGCAAAACGACAACACCCTAATACAGTCAGTGATTATTTTTATCTCATGCGCAAAACATTTTGTTCTCTTTGTTATCTCATGTGGTGTTTGTTATGCTGAAATAAGAATGTAATTAAATTTTAAAATTATTATTTCTTTGAAAACATTCTTTTAAGTTATATAATAAGCTTCTAAAAGTGTTACTTTTACTTAAAACTTTATAAATTACTCCAATTTGTTAAAAACCCTTTTCTTCTCCAGCAATTTTGTTTACTTAATGAATGTAATTTTACATAGAATAGATGACAATTCTAAAAGTGTTAATTTGTATTATTTTAATAAAATAAAAATTATTTTTAAACTTTTACCAAATATTTTGGATTGACATCACACTTATTCATTTACAAATCTTTTTTTTAATTGAGTCTCTTAAAGATAATATTCAATTAGAAGTGACTTGTAGAAAATTCATCAAGTAAGTTGAATATCCCAGATACCTTTTAAAAGGTTTGAGTCTTATCGCATTAAGAAATACTGTTTGAAATTAGTACTCAACTTTAAATGGAACATTTACTCTTTATTTATTAATAAAATCGACTACAGAGAATAATATGCTTTAAGACTATTTTTAATTTAGGATGATCTTCATACTGTGCGATAGACTTTTATAAGCCCCCATTTAAGAGATTCCAATTAATTTTATTTATTCATCAATTCGTAAATGTATTTTACCTATAAAAGCTAATTACAAATACTTCAGGGTTAATAATGTTTGTCTTAGACGATTACTAAGTAAATGGAATGCTCCAATTAATTCTCATTTTAGTGATAATGGGGAAATATCGTGACTTTATTAAAAGTTGTGCTAATAAAAAACTGAAGTTCCAGTAACTACCTTATAGATATTATTAATTTTAAAAAGTTCCCATAGTAATTTTTAATCAAATAACTTGTTTAATTGATGAGAGTTAAAATTCATCACTATCTGAATCCATTCAAAAGAATGGACTGGGTGTATGTAGGGGCACAAAACACAACCTATAACCGAATGATTACAAGCTCTGTACTTTTGTTCTGTGTTTATCTTTGTAATCAAATTTAATTAAAGAGGATTAGTAATCTCCACTGGGTAGGAAAAGCATGAAAATAGAGCATAATTTAAAGTTATTTTCTATATAATATCACTTTAAATACTGAAAATGATTGAAACTGCTAAGAAATGACTGTATCAATTGTCTAAAGTAAAAAGAATGAATACATGAATACATTATTTTCATTGCTCAAAATTTTTAGATTAAGAAATGCTTGGAAGACATGTTCCTATTTGTTCAATTGAAACATATTTATAGAAAAGCCCGATGAAGAAGAAGTAAAATCATAAGCAAAAAAAGAAAATATTCAAATCGATAATCATCTTAGCATAATCATTATTCGTATTTTTTAGGAAATATTATTCCTGTCAAAAAGTTAACTAGAAAAAAATTTGTTTGAGAAAAAATCTCATTATCCTTATGATCAAAACATTCTGAGGGAAAAATTGTCATGTTTTAATATCTCCTTTCACTCTAATATGCGGCGGAAATAGATTTTGTAAATCTCTTGAATGTTTTTATCAATGAAAAAAAGTTGAACGGCATCAAAAAATAATGATAGAAAAATTGAAGCTTAGTTCCGTGAAACTGATCAAACACACTTAAGAATTTTTTTTTTGTTAATGTCATTCTCATAAGTATAGACTTTCGAAAAATAAGATTCAATCTTTTTTAATCCACCTAATTTGATGTATTTTTCAAAATTTATGTTAATCTAAATAAACTATTTATTCCTTTAAAGAAAACAAACGAAATTATTTCATACATCTTTAACTGTATTGAGTGCGTATTGTGGTATTGTGCATTTTACGAAACGATTGGTGAAAGGTTCATGTCAATAAACTCTGTGTTAACTTAAAACATAATAGTGTAAGTGTTTTAAATACTTTTTTATGTAAAAGAAGGCAATATAACTTGATTGCTTAATCAATAATAAAACGTAAACATTAAAACATAAATTTGAAAAAGTGAATAAATATTAATGTGTGTGCAAAGAACATTTGTCACATCAAAAATATGATTTATATTGGGAATAATGTTACAGCATTTTATATCAAACAAATTAAGATAGCATCGCATAATTAACAACTGACGATTGTTTAAAGTAATTATACATATTGCAAAAAATAATAATTTCTTAATAGCCAACAAATTAGTGAAATGATTGGCAGTCATATCAAAAATATGAATAATATTGAGAACAATGTTATAGCATTTTATATCACACAAATTACGATAGCAACACATAATTAACAACTAATGATTATTTAAAATATTTATACATATTGCAAAAAATAATAATTTCTTAATAGCCAACAAATAGTGAAATGATTGGTAGTTGTTAAAATTGCCACAAAAATATATCGGGTAAGATTTTAATCCTAATATAAAAACGTATAATATAAACTATTTATCTTAACTTTATAAAAGGTATCGGGTTATTTATCTTAAGCATCGTTCAAATGAATAAAACTTCATTCATTTTTACTCTAAGACTCTGTTTCAGTTGAAGGAATTTTGTACTATTTGTACAGCTTTTTTATTTTGATTATTGTACTTAAATAATGCCATTTTACTTATTTCATTTACCCACTTATAATGCCACTTTACTTATTTCATTTACCCACTTATAATGCCACTTTACTTATTTTTTTAATCATTTATTATAAACCTATTAAATATGGGTGAAACTTTGTATTTGTACTTCGAAGAATGCTGTATCGATCATTATAACTGTCTAAATTGCATTCGAATTTTCTCACACTGTCATTGACATACATGATGATTTATATACATGATAGTTAAAATATCCTTCTACAGAACACTGATGGCGAAAAACCAATGATGTTGTAACAACACTAATTTTAAAAAAAATATATAATATGGAACATGAAGAAAACGTACAATGAAAGAAAAAGATTTTATAGATGGCATATGGCAAAGATATCATTGCAACCACAACTTAATGCCAAATATTTTAATTATCATTTAGAGAGACAATTAATAAATTTATAGAACATTGAAGTTTTTCTTAAAAAGAAGTGAACAAACCAGGTAACTAGCACCGTAAATGACAAACAATCTTGCAATGGCTACAGTTGCGTATAGCAGTCACAATGCAAAGGGATTATGTAGTGTTGAAATTATATCATAGATAATGTATATCGCACTTAACTGTAAGCAAATATTCAAAATTTTAAATGTGTTTGATTTAGTGTCACCAAGAATTAACACCTACTGATAGAAAATACGATAAAAGTTCTCTTTGACTCTCCATGCTTACAAAAATTAAGTAAATGTCCTATGGATGTATAATGTGCTTTGATTTCAGTAAACTGCAAAGAACAAAAAATCCAAAATGTAGCTTCATCTCCGTCATATTCTCCCAAACTAACATACCATGGGAAGCTACCAAAAATTTTGCAAATATTATACACTTCACCTTTCTTTTTTTATTTTTGAAGAAACTTCATTTTTATACAAGATTTGTTTAATTACCATTGAGTAAGACTGAAACAGCACTTATTGTTTGGCAGCACCAAGAAATAAAATGACTTAATTTTGCAATAATTCCAAAAGATGAAACTCTCCTTGTACTCAGTATATTATTCAATAGTTTTTACGTCATTATTTTATAGGAGATCGAGTCACAATGGTATATCCTCATCAATGCATTTACTCTTTTGACTAGATCTCCCATTTTGCATTTTGTAACTCCACTTTCCTGAAAATCATGGCTTATAAAAGAAATAATTGTCACGTTTTTGTTTATAAAAATATCCTTAATCTCAAGCTTGTACGATTAAAATAAATCAGTTATAGGCGGCTTTAGAACACGCTAGCACATATTATCAGTTGTTTCTTCATTGAAAAGGTAACAATATTGTGCTATAATAATGAATAATTCTAAAACTATCTCCTCTAAAGATGTAACTTTTCTACAACTAGATGCATTAGTATAAGTTGCATTCTGGTGGTTATGAATAGTTTTAGTAACTTAAGTAATTATATTTCCCGAATCAAAATATCGAATACTATGAAATCAAAGAATTGAATTAGTTCATTATAAAAACACTCTGTGTTGTTTTCCTTAAAAACAAATTTTATCTCTCTTTTGTATCATATATTTGAAAAATCTACCTTACAAATTTAACTCTTCAAAGAATATTGAGTTTTCCACAGACTCTTTGGAAAGGAAATGATTTAAGCATAATTACTTTATAACAGAGAATCCTATAAATAATTTGGCTGTTTTTAAACTGCTTTGCTGCTTCAGAAATTATTATGTTTGCTTTTAAGAACTCTAATTTTAATTCGACAACATAAACTTTATGTTTTTATTTTTTAATTTTTTTAGTGTTGAGTAACATTAATTATTTGGAAATTATTCTATTTTGCTTATCGATGCGATACCTGCTCTTTTGACTTAAACTCTTAACAAAAAAACCTAGAGGCTAAAGTAAAGATCATGAATCAGCAACAAATAAAGATCATGAGTTATTTTCTCATGATCATTATGAGTAGGATTTACTTCCTAAATTCATGAAATGGTAAACAGAGTCCATAATTTTTTTTTTTATTTCTAAGCACCATTTTAATTACTTCTCTGATTTGTTGATTAAGTGACTGTCTGTTATTGTCGCACTTAGATGAAACATTAGCACTATTGGCGACGGTCGTCGTAATTTTGTACTTCAGTCAAGTGACGAAAAAGACACCTTAGCCGGGATTGTCTTCTGGTATACCTCTTCAAACTTCCAAACCATGCAAAAATCCTCGACAGATTTAACAGCATCATCTTGATACTCGCTGAGTCTTAAGTGGTATCAGGATTTGAACCTACAATTCTACGAAGACAACGTAGAGTAGCAAGATTGATCATCCGGTTACGGAGACAGCAATCACTTCTTTTAGGAAACTAAATTTTGATGTTATATAAATATAAAAATAATTTAATTCAAAAATTATTTTTAACTTTTTATAATCATCGTAAAATTTTGAATAATTAATGAAATAGGAAAAAAATTCTGCATACTTTACACACAATTTAAATGTGTAGAGATACAGTAAAATATTAAATTAATATACCACAAAGTTTTTATCAACTTGGCAGCTCAGTGTCAAAAGATCAGTCCCAAAATTATCTATTTTTTTGTTGCCGAAACTTTAAGAAAATTGCATTTATGGAGAAAGTGTGAGTAAAAAATGATATATTGGCCCAAAATTAAGCACATATATAGAATTTTAAACATTATCGTTACCCCCTGACCCCCTAAATGTTGTCTTTTTTCACACAAGCCGACTGGAATAGTAAGCTTATTTCCTTAACTTGACCATTTAATTCAACGAATGAACAATTCATGAGGAAGTGCAAAAAATTTAAAACCTTGGTAAAGCAGTTGGAGGATTTTTCACATCAATTTCACAGCACGTCTGAGCCTCTTCGAAATCATCATTAGAAAATTTATAAAAGACTGAAGAACCTTCAAAATTCACTTAGCAAATATTCATAGTCAGTACGGTAAGAACTTCCACAGTTACTGCTACTTTTTTCAGAATCATTCATTTTCAAATCACATAAGACTTTACAAATGTAAATAAAGCTTGATGGCTCAGTTATTGATTTTCATAATATCAAATAAAGGTATACTTGAACGAAACTTTCATGAACTGCAATACACAATGCCTAAATGAAAGTTAAATAGTTTCGAAAAGAATAAACGCACAAAAAGAAAAAAAAAACAAAAAAGTTTGCTCTTCGAATCAATAATGTCCGTGAATCAAAATTCAGTACGGAAATTAGAAACGCGAGTTTTAAAAACGTTATGCTAACATCACATATAGGGTAGTCACACTGCGCACAAAATTCAAGCTTAATGGTTAACAAAACTGCTTAATGGTTCTAATCAATATTTTAAAAAGCATTTGAATTATCTAGAAATAAATTCCTCAACAAGTAAATCAACGTTCAATAAATATAGGATGAGAATACAGATGTATAGTTCGTATTAGCCCAAAGTTAATTATCTGTGGATGAGGTGAGATAACAAAACTATTTAAGACAATTAACATGAAAAAATAATTTACAAAAATGAATAAAAATAATAACACTTAAAAAATTGAATTACCTCATGAGGAAAAATTAGAAAAGATTTAAAAATTCATTGATGAGTGCAAATTTACTTAAGAGTAAAAAATTAAATTAACAGTATATATTAAATAAAACATAAATTTATTCAAACGTAAAAAAAATCAGGCAAAATAAAAATACTTTTTTATGAAATTAAAATTAATGATTAACTTTTCAAAAATTATGTTACCAAAAATTTTCAAAATATAGAATAACGAGTATTAATGAAGAGAGATGAGAAAAGGGGAGATATAATATGATAAGTAATTTTCTAAAAAATGATTTCATTACCTAAATAAGAAACGAAAAATAATGTCTAGTTTTCATCCATGCTAATTAAGACACTAGTTATCATGTAATATAAAAAAGCGCTAGCATTTCTCATAAAGGAGTAATATAAGATGAATAGGGTTATTAAATGAATACTTTGTTTGATTACATATATACTCTTTTATAAATATTTTAAACTTTTCTTTCTAAGAATTGTATGATTCTGAAATGCTGAAAATGTTTGTAATAAACGAATAACAGAAATTTTTTTCAAAAACATTTTACCGTGAATAGAACAAATTAAATTTATTATGCTTCCTAAAGAAATGTGAAATATTCAAAGATTATTTTATTTACAAGTTGTAATGATAGAATAAATAAGCTATGCTGTAAATACAGAATAATTAAAATTTTCTATTAAGTGTAATAAGGATTGTTTTATCAAAACTAAACTAATTTTAATTTCATCAAGTCATTGTTAGAATAATGAGGTCATTGTATATTATATATGTGTGTGTTACACACACAGTGTGTATGATTACACAATGTTATAATTCAATCATTATTATTAAATAAGACAATTTGGAATTTGTTGATATAAAAAAATCTGAGTATAACGAAAAACTATAATCAAATTCTTATTTAAATTAATTCCATATTTTTTTAATTTTAATATTTTAATATATTGCTACACAACTTATTTTCTCTGATGTTTATAAGCAACTAACTTTTTTTTTTCAGAAATAAAAGTACTTTCAGTAGTAAAATTGTTATTACCTAAGCTCATTTATATATATATATATATATATATATATATATATATATATATATATATATATATATATATATATATATATGGGGGGTGAGAGAGAGTATGAGCGTAAACATTTCACATATGATATAAAGCAACATAAATAAGGGGAGGGAATAAATATTTATGGAAATAATCAGAAGAGAAATTTATGCTTATGCAAATCTAAAATTTAAATCTATAAAAACCAAAATTTTTTAAACAAGCTGTTGAAGAGCCAAACAATTTAATATAAAACAAAATGATCAAATATCAAAATTTAGAAAAATGGAAGTAATGTGATTAATATAGCTCCAAATTTTGGAATGGAATGTTTGTTTGTGCTAGAAATTATGGGCACTTAGTGATTTACGCTATAAAAAGATGGAAACAAACCAAAAATCATAAATTAACAAACTCAACCATAGAAAAATGAAAGAAAGTAAACATAGCAAATATATTTGGTATACAATTTTGTATTTAACTAATCATCCAAAATATAGTTAAATTCAATTTTCAATTTTGTTTATTTATTTATTTATTTTTCCGTCTTTTAGGATTTTTTTTCATACAGTTCAGATATTTTAAGTTTATACATAATTTTTATTTCTTTTTATTTAATAGTGATTTTTTATTTCAATATTCCATGTAAGATATGAGGACCTTTGACAATTGACTGTTTTATTACAGAGTTTTAATATTAGCATTATGGCAACACTTAAAAAATGTTGTACTTTATGCGGAAAAGTAGTATGGTGTTGGGAGTTTTGAGACTTTTTTGACTTCTTTTTATGTTTTTCCAAGTCTTAGTATGACTTGAAATATAGCATTTATTGGTTCTTCTATACGTGAGTAAATCTTTTTTCTATCTTTAAATTGTTTATGTTATGTAAATTTCTAAATGTGTGTTCATTTCTATGACACCATGTAGGTAGTTTTATACACGACGTAGTGTATTTTACTTGAAAACACTTGTCCTTTTGTTTATCTTTTGAGTTTCTTGTAACAATTTTTATTTCGTTATTGTAGTATTTGGTTCTTAAAGATTTATTTTGGGCACATTATGTGTTTTTCTTTTTTTAATTTAATTTCTAGGATTTAGCTTTCAATTTTTTTCAATTTATATTATTGGTTTCATAATCATTTCTAATAATATGTTTTGTGGATGGAAATAGTTTGATCAATAATTCTTGACCTATCTTAACAGTCTAAAACGTATTCAAATATTGCGCATATTAAAATCTCTTTTATATTTTTTTAATATTCTTTTTGTGTTTCACAATTTTTTATTCTATTTAAACATATTTTTTAATTCCCTAAGCTTTCGTTTATTTATTTGATGTAATTTCTTTAAATGAATTTTATATATAGATAGATAGACAGATTAAAAACGAAAAATATTTATCTCATGAAAGAAAACAGTTGATTTGGGATCATATAGTGGTTTTTATAATAGGTGCATCAATAAAGATATCCTAAAGTAGCAAAGAAATATTCCATTACTTAAGGGCTGAAATTGTATGAGTTATCTTCGAAATCTGCAAGAAGTTTTAGACAGATTGAAGTTCTTCGTCTCATCGAAAAACTTTCCTTTCTCCAGAATTTTTCACTCCATCCTCTTGATGCTTCAAAATCCTTACTTCTAAATTTATGAATGGCTTTCTTTGCCTTTTATTGCAGCATTTTTATTGTATGAGGCAACGTTTTAGAATGAGTATCGCGTACATATGGAGCAACTCTATTATCTACTTCAGGATATTTCTTTTTCGGTCAAGAGAATAACTTCATTAAAGCAAAAAAAAAA